>JARQZK010004492.1:125000-147064 GCA_030704885.1 Cynegetis impunctata | reverse complement strand
CTAGCTCACGGTCTATATGCTACTATGCAATTATCGGTCTACATTGCAATTATCGCAGGGCTCTTTTTCACTTATAATCTCCCTAGTGCTTGAATTATTTCCGGAAATTTTTCCGAAGAAACGCATTTTTGAAAATTTTTCGGACTCTTAGACGAGGGAAATTTTTTTAGAAAAATGTGTGACTGAGGAAAAATTTCCGGATATTAATTCAAGTACGCGGGGGATTCGGTAAGAAAATTTCATACCTAATAAATTTTGTTCGCCTAGCTTAGCAGGAGGAGAAAAATTTGAAGGTTGTTATTGGTAACTGTCGAAATGAAAGTGTGTGATTGGCTTAGAATGACAGGTGTGAAATTTTCGCTGTAATTTTCGATAATTGCATTCCATTTGCAAGGGATTTTCGACAGGAGGGAAATATTCAGTGTAATGCTAACATGATTGGGTGAAATTGTGTCATATGACACAAAATGACAAAATTTGATTGGTTTTTAGAACTGTCAAAAAAATTTCATTATAACGTGTTATTTTAAAGTTGTGAAAGTATCTTTAGTTCTGATGTCCCCTACGTTAATTCTGGACTGTAACCGTATATATTTTCTTCACCTGCTATATTATGTGGATCAAACCAGCCGTTCAATCGCGGTTCAAAAAGTTATATCGTGTTTGATGCAAGTTATATGGCCTTGCATATAATACCGGTTCAGTCTTCCAGGTAGAGATGCATTATCTAAGACCAATTTTAAATCATATGGTTCAAACGGTGATTGACTCTGATACCTTCGGATCAAATCTAATAATCGTATCGAATCGTAGTCGCTGTAAAATTTAGATTTTCTTGGATGAGCTGGGCATAACATGATGATTTATTGATTATTTTCATTAATAATTGCATGTTGAGGTAATTTACTTCCAATAAATGGATTTATCAATCCAACCCCTTTTGGGGTTCATGTAATTCTTCACAACTACACACCATTCTCAAATTGCAGAAGAGGGCAATTCGTTACATGTTTGTATTGAAAAATAGGGCTCATTGCAAACCTTACTTCAAGAATAATGGAATTTTGACGCTTCCTTCTTTATACTTATTTGAATATGTGTGCTTGATTCATAAGTATTTTCATGTCGTACCTTTGGTGCCACAGCATGCCCAAGTAACAATTTGAAGACAGTTTCTATTTATTTAGGTTTTAAAAATGCTTTAATACGTTCAATAAATCGACATAGGACTTAAAGTAACCTCAAGATAAACTAACTTTTTCTTAAACAAAGAATTTGATGCACTCTTTAAATCAAAATAAAAAGGCTATTTGCTATTAATGTCCTATTGATCTTATACTGGTTTTATGTTACTCTTAACATTGGCTATTTTAAAACTATTTTGCTATTATTAAGAATTATATAGCAAGTTGGTTTTAAAACAATCCGTTCAGGGAAAAAAAGTTTTAATGCAGTTTTATGGAGTACCCTTGTTGTATTCTTTTAACCCCATTAGGAACACTATTTTATACATTCAATATAATACCACATTAAATCCAAAAACATAATTTTTACCTTTTAATGAGTACATTAAGAGTATTATTAAGTTTAAAGGTTTTAATTTAGTCAATTTGGTTAAAAGAAATACCTTTTGGTCTTTGGACGACTTCATTAAAACTAATTAAATATCCCCTCCACATTCATCTGAATGTGGAGGGGACTGAGAGAAGCTCTTTTCAACCAGTGCAAGAAAACCATAGTGCAATTGAATCCAGCGTTATTATAAATAGTGTCCTTTCACTTCATCTTTCAATCCGTTCGATTATGAAAGCAATGCTTGGGAATTACAGAGAGAAATCTACTAAAACGACGATCAAATTCAAAATGATGAATTTCAAAACGACAATGAACTCATAAAAAATCCGCTTTTCTGCGAAGAGCTTAGAGAACTGGCAATCCTTTCAAAAATGAGCCAAGGCACTGTTAAACAATATTAGAACTCATTAGTAAACGATTTCCAAAGACTATTCTTGAGCAAGATCCGCGAAAAATTTTTTTTGTGAGGTTAGGATTCCATTTGAGCGCAAGACCACTTTAAATCAATAAGGTCAAAACTTGAACATATTAAGCATATTGGTTTTGAAAGGAAACGTAAACAGACTCCTGTGGGAGTCATTGGATTTATAGTGGTTAATAAAACGCTGTTTTAAATCTTGTGAGATTTGAAACATTTAATAAATGAACAATTAGTTTTAATCTAGATCACGCCATGTTTTACAGCAATAAAGACTCCGCCATTTTGGACTTTTTCAATAGTAAACGAAAAGAATACTATTATTCAAATAATTGCGTCTTGTATCGTCTTGAAAAACTGAAGAACGGTATGCCGAAATATGCCATTTAATTGAAAATATGCATTTAGATCCTTAGATGCAAAATAAAATTTGATGATATTCTTCCAATATTTTTTAAATATGGGAAAAATACATTAAATGAGTGGCGCTCGAGTCATGTTGAAGTATTTTATTACTTTTTTTCAGAAAAGTGCCATTCGTTGGTGAATTTTTCACCATAAGTTTTGTTCCGAATATTATTTTATGATATGCTTAGTATACGTACCTATGCGGTTTAAAATATTACCACTCTGCCGGCCATTATACATACTTAAAAGTTGTCGAGTGTTAGTAATCAAAATAAAACTCTTTTAGGATTCATTAATTATTTTTAAGTTAATTTAGTCCGCGTTGAATACATTTTGAGAGCAAAATGTCAGATAATAAGTTTTAATTTATGTATTTGAAGTTGCCTTGAAGAACACTTTAAGAATATAGAATTAAAACTTAATGGTTTTAATACAGTTTTGAAATTTAGTCTTGAAGGCCTTTTTAGGATGGGCCCTTTTTGGCTAGAAGCTGCTTTATGATGGTCTCAGGGATGTCTTGAAGATCACTTGATTTTATTCGAAATTTTATTGTATAGTTTTAAAGCGATCTTGAAGATCGGAATAAAAGCATTAATGTTACTTGGGCGGGTATTCCACCAGATCTTCGGGACATCATGTTCACCTCCCTATTCCTCCCTCTGAATTAACAAAAAAGTCCATCATTTACAATGCTAAGAAAATTTACAATCACCTTCCAGAGGAATTAAAATCTATAACTTCCTTGGCCAATTTTCGAAAACTAACAAAATCTTATTTTCTTGATGGACCTTATCACTCTATAGAGGAATAACACAGGCATCAGCTTCGATTGAGGAGGATTTGACACAATGTGGTGTGATGTGTTTTTATTTTTAGGTATTACATTGTTTAGTTTGTATATTTTTTGATTGATGTGTGTTTATTTTTATGTTTTAGTTCCTATATTCTTCGCTTTATCAAGAAAGTGTATAATTTTAAGACAAAAGCGTATTTTGATTTGATTTGGGTTTAGTACTTCAAATTCATATCAATTCGAGAAGTGTTTCAATTAAGACATTGAAATCAATAGAAAATATCAGAGATACATCAGGTAAGTATATAATATCATCAGATGTATTAATCATACTTGTATAATGTACCAGTTTCGGAAGCCTCAGTTTGCACTTAGATCAAGGAAATCTTGATAAGTTTAGTACTTCGAATTTATATCAATTCGAAAATTTTTTCAATTAAGATATTAAAATCAATAAAAGATATCAGAGATGCATTATCAGATGTATTAATCATATTTGTCATGACCGTGTTTCGGAATCCTCAGTTGGCATTTGGATCAAGAAAATCTTGATAAGTTCAGTACTTCAATTTTATATCAATTCGTAAAGTGTTTCCATTAAGTCATTAAAATCGATAGAAGATATCAGAGATGCATTATACATTATCAGATGTATTAATCATATTTGTAATGACCCAGTTTCGGAATTCTCGGTTGGTATTTGGATCAAGGAAATCTTGATAAGTTTAGTACTTCAAATTTATATCAATTCGAAAACTTTTTCAATTCAAATCAATAGAAGATATTAGAAATACATTATCAGATGTATTAATCATGTTTGTCATGACCGAGTTTCGGAATTCTCGGTTGGCACTTGGATCAAGAACGTCTTGATAAGTTTAGTACTTTAAATTTATATCAATTCGAATAGATTTTCAATTAAGATACTAAAATCAATGGAAGATATCAGAGATACATTATACATTATCAGATGTATTAATCATATTTGTCATGACCGAGTTTCGGATTTCTCGGTTGGCACTTGGACCAAGAAAGTCTTGATAAGTTTAGTAGGTACTTCAAATTTATATCAATTCGAAAAGTTTTTCAATAAAGCTACTCAAATCAATGGAAGATATCAGAGATACATTATACATTGTCATATGTATTAATCATATTTGTAATGACCCAGTTTCGGAATTCTCGGTTGGCACTTGGATCAAAAAAGTCTTGGTAAGTTTAGCACTTCAATTTTATATCAATTCGTAAAGTTTTTCAATTAAGCTACTAAAATCAATGGCAGATATTAGAGATACATTATACATTATCGGAATTCTCGGTTGGCATTTGGATCAAGAAAGTCTTGATAAGTTTAGTACTTCAAATGTATATCAATTCGAAAAGTTTTTCAATTGAAATCAATAGAATATATTAAAGATACATTATACATTATCATATATGTTAATCATATTTGCGATGACCTAGTTTCGGAATTCTCGGTTGGCACTCGGATCAAGGAAGTCATGAAATTCCACTTGTTATACAAAATCTAACCATCCGTGTCAAATTGGTTTGGCAGGTGTTTTCATTCACACTTCAATTGCATGTTTAGGTATTGTAACTATAGCATTCATTTATCCAACAGTCGTTTATTTTGATCAGTTACAAAACGGTACTACCGGTAAATACACCTGGCGCTTTTGTTTAATCCTTCTTGCGGAAAAGCACTCTTTTATTTTATTTATTTATTTATTTCCAAATTAGGGGCTTACACAGATACAAACATCCAAACAAAACCCTCCCAATACTAATATACATTTAGCGGGTTAAAAGTACCTTTACCTAAAAAAAAAGAAAAAAAGAAATCAAAGAAAAATACCTATTACAAATTGACAATGGTCTAGTTAGAATTTAGATTTATGAAAAATGTAGGCCTTTTTATAATGTAACTATATGTTTCTTAAGAATAACCGTTTAATCAACATCTTGAAGCAATTCAAAGCCATTTCGAAGTGTTGTATGTTATTTGAATGTAAATTAAAAGATCTTATCATTCTGCACAGCGGTGAATTTTGTCCTAAATTGGACCTTCTAAATGGTAATTGAAAAAGTTCCTGATGCCTAAAATTCCTGGCTAGTATATTGAATTGAATCTTACTGTGCACCTCTGGGCAAAATGCTAGTCCCTTAAAAATTTTAAAAATCATTAACACTTGAGACATATCTCTTCGCTGTTCTAGGGAGACCATACTGTGCTGACGCATTATTAGGCTATAATCGTGATTTAAAATTGGAGTCTGTTCTTTGACTGATAGGTATCTTAAAAATTTATGTTGGACAGACTCAAGTCGACTAATATATATACTGTACCGCGGGGCCCAAACAACTGATGCGAAGCACAGTCTACTGTAAACGTAAGCATAGTACAATTTTTTCAATGCTGTCGAATTTCGAAATTCCCTGGTATTTCTCTTAATAAAACCTAACAACTTATTTGAGCTGTTAATGACTGATTCTATATGAGATCTAAAAAGCATCTTGGAGTCTAATATCACACCCAGATCTCTGACCTCGGAGACCACCCTTAAATTTGTGTTGTTAATTTTATAAGTATGGTTAAAAACATTTTTGTTTCTGGTGTAAACAATAGAGACACATTTATCTAAATTAAGTTTCAGGTTTTTTACTTGGCAATATACCGCCAGGCGGTCCAGATCCTCCTGTACACCCAGACAGTCACCTGGACCATGAATAGTGCAGTATATCTTTAAGTCATCTGCGTATATCAAAAATTTACTATTGCTGAAGCATTCACTGATATCATTTATATATAGCAGAAAAAATAATGGCCCCAAGTGGCTGCCCTGAGGCACGCCAGAAGTAATCTGAAATGAGTCAGACTCGAACCCGTTAACCACCACTAACTGCTCCCTGTTTGTTAGGTACGACCATATCCATCTTAAAAGAAATCTGGCTACACCCACCTCAGCAAGACTTTGCAGTAACAGCCTGTGATCTACCGTGTCAAATGCCTTGCTCAGGTCGGTGTATACAGCATCCACTTGTAACTGTCCGTCCATTGATTCTATGACAAAGTCAACAAATGTAACCAAGTTGGTCTCAGTCGATCTTTGCAAATTTTATGCATTAAAAATAGATAAACTCTCTACAATATTCGTATTAGGCCCCTACACACGGGCGTCGATGTCTTGATACATCAACGTGCATCAAAAACGTTGTTCAATGCACAACCTGGATGAATGCCGCGTTGATGTTTTCAGGAATCACTTGAATTTATGGATGCGCATTCCAACGAATGCATTCAATTATCTACGTGTGGATGTAAATTACTGTGGAGTGTGTATGTTTAAAGCAGCAGCGGCGGTTAAGTTTATGAAATAATTTGTTACTGCAGTTTGTATTTAAAATGATAAGTTAAATATTTCACGAATTTGTATAATATTTACTAAAAATGTTTGCAGATAGTTTCATCATTATGTCTGACTGCAGAACAATGTCCCGCGAATTTCTACGGGAATTTGTGGAGTTGTACAGGTACCTAACCCTGCTTGTGGCAGACAAAATCAAAGCACTATTTAGACCAAAATTTAAAAAAAAATAAGCTTACAAAATATTGATAGAGAAGCTGCAAATCATTCAACCAAATGCTACAAAAAGTACAGTTGTCGCTTAAATCAATAATCTTCGTGGTGGGTTTCGGAGATAAAATTTTTATCTCGAAGTGAAGTGGTACGGTGAGGCTTTCGGAGATATCAAAGGAGTGAATTTTAAATCTTGGTAATTTCTTGCAGTAATTTCTGCAGTTATCGCCAATCTACCATCGTGTCTTGACGTTTTATTAATGGAATAACCATGTCCAATAGTTACGAATAGGTTTCTTCGTTCATCCTTACTTAATTACGAGAGTCCTCTAGTTTTAACCTCCATTTTTCCAACAAGTGAATGTGTGAAAAATTTTATCGTTTTAGAAACCTACCTTCAGACCTCATTCGGCGACGATTTTCATTTTCCTTTTTCTTTGTACACGCCGCTGCCACCAGAGCTGGACAAAACAATGGTTTTGTACGTACGTGTGTTATAGTCCACCATTGAATCAGTTTTCTACAAAATTTCAAATACTGTGAAAACCATAAATGATAAATAGTTCAGAGAAAATTAGTTTCAGATCAATTTGACAATTTCTCAATGTTTATTTACTGCTAATTTAATATTAGATATTATCTGCGAAGTTCTTCAAAGCTCCATTCAGAGAACCAACTGAATGTACTGAAATATTTCTTGTTCTGCTCATTCATAAAATGTGATTCATGATAAGGACGAGAGTTCGTTAACATTGAACGGGATGTGCGTTGAATTTAGTGATTGAAAGTTTGAAAGCGGCCGCATCTATACAACTTTTCCGAAGGCCACTATGGATGCTTTCAAGCCCGACTTGTTTGTCTACCTGCTTCTTTTCTTGAACTTGATGTTGACTGTGGCTCTCATTTTCAAAATATTGAGGTTACATCAAAATTATGCATTATAGATAACATCCTCTCACAATTTTTCATATTTTATTTTTAAATTGAATAAACCTACTTTATGTTAACCTGGACTTGTCTTATGTACATATTATTGTGATCTGAAGATCAATGAAGTTTATTATTAATAATTATTATCCTTTCCTGAAAAGGCTTGACCGATTTTGATGAAATTTTGTTTTTTGCTTATTGGTCATCTGGATGGTTCTTTTAGCTATTTTTCACTTGACTTGAAACAGATAATTAAATTTTCTAAACTATTCAAAAGCAGATGTTAATTAATTGTTATTACTCTGTAGTGTATCAGCGAAGATACTTTGAGAGGTGAATTTAATAATTATTATTTCTGATAAGTGTTTTAATGTTGCGCAATTGGTAAAAATACTAAATAATATATGAAATATTCTACGGAAAAAATTGAATATCTCCCTTCTTCCTGATACATATTTCCATCGCATTTAAAAATTTAGTCCCAATAAAATACCACATTCTAGAACTAAGCTGATGAACATCAAAAAGTTGACTAATTCAAATTATTTTGATTTTAGTGTATTTTACTTACTCAAATTTTTGTTTAATGACATTACCTTCTGACACACGTTTTATATTTTATTGGTATATTGCATATGAGTGTAGAAACCGTTTGGTATAATCGATACCCGATACATTCACCGAGGCATGTATATTATAGTTTAATCTATTGAATTTTCTTCCAGTATGTTATACGGTCCTGATAATAGCATCCGATATCTATTTATATGAGGCATTTAATGTATTCTATATACATCCATTGTGCGCGTAACAATCTTGTAGTAGTTCTGACAGGCAGGCTCAAACGAGCAGATAAACACAGAAATAGTGCAATTATTATAAGGCGTTGGTCTATTTGATGTTCGAAGAAGTATTGCGTAACAGAAATACATAATCCAAGGGTGACCTTACACAGTATAGGACAGGAACATTACACACCACCTACTATTTATCAACTCAGTTTGATTTTTTCAGCTATGAAATAATAGTATTAGAGCTCACGACTAAAATAGTTATAGCATAGTAGCACGGTTTAAACAGTATGAATATATATATATATATATATATATATATATAATATATATATATATATATATATATATATATATATATATAATCTCTTGATAATTATTAGCAATAACAGGCTGGTTGAATCTTAAAAAACTCGATTTTATTAAAGAGTTGAAGTTTCACTACGATATTCGTAATTGAAATTTCTTTGACATTTATTGATTTGAAAAAATTTTTTGAAAAGACAAGGCTGCTTTGTCTTGCTAATTATTTATTATATGCTATTCAGTCTAATATTAACATTCAAAATTGTTATCATTAGATGGTAAGGGAAACCAAAGAAACCTTTACCTACGTAATGTTTGAAAATAAAAATAATAGGGTACTATTTATCTAACAACAAAGAAATTAGTCATGGGAAAACATTAAAGATGTGGAGTAAGATTATCGGTATAGCACGTTTATATGGAAGCAGCCGTTGACACGTGTTTCGGACTCTTTGGTCCTCATCAGAACGGCGTAGCCAAGCATTGGATTGAAAATTTGAAGATGAAAATAGTACAACAAACAAAATCCTCTGATACGGAAGACAATCACCCTCATTGTGGTTTATTGTTTGAACTCTCCGGTATGGGAGATTTGGTCAAACTTTGCCACGGAGGCGATTAATGCTATCCGCGAGAACTAAGAACGAGTAAATAAACAATAACAAAGAAATTAGTCGCGGGAAAATATTAAATAGGTAGAGCAAAATTATCGGTATAGTTCGTTTATATGGAAGTAGCCGTTTTTAATGAAATTTTTTATTTATTTAGAATTTCAAATCTTTTAAAAAAAGGTACTTACAGTTTAGAACAATTTTGAAACTCTCAGCTTAAGTTTGGGGTCATTGCCATATTTTCAGCTTGCAATATTTAATTATTTATTCGAATTGTTGTTGCCTGTGATCTATTTTTAATCTCTTGATAATTATTAGCAATAACAGGCTGGTTGAATCTTAAAAAACTCGATTTTATTAAAGAGTTGACGTTTCACTACGATATTCGTAATTGAAATTTCTTTGACATTTATTGATTTGAAAAATTTTTTTGAAAAGACAAGGCTGCTTTGTCTTGCTAATTATTTATTATATGCTATTCAGTCTAATATTAACATTCAAAATTGTTATCATTAGATGGTAAGAGAAACCAAAGAAACCTTTACCTACGTAATGTTTGAAAATAAAAATAATAATAAAATAATGACTAATTTCTTTGTTGTTAGATAAATAGTACCCTATTATTTTTATTTTCAAACATTACGTAGGTAAAGGTTTCTTTGGTTTCCCTTACCATCTAACGATAACAATTTTGAATGTTAATATTAGACTGAATAGCATATAATAAATAATTAGCAAGACAAAGCAGCCTTGTCTTTTCAAAAAATTTTTTCAAATCAATAAATGTCAAAGAAATTTCAATTACGAATATCGTAGTGAAACGTCAACTCTTTAATAAAATCGAGTTTTTTAAGATTCAACCAGCCTGTTATTGCTAATAATTATCAAGAGATTAAAAATAGATCACAGGCAACAACAATTCGAATAAATAATTATATATATATATATATATAAATATATATATATATATATATATATATATATATATATATATATATATATATATATATATATATATATATATATATATATATAAATATATACATTTATATGGGTCATTCTACGATGAGAGGTAATTTTTTTTTTTTTTTTTTATTTTTATTGAACATGTAGACATTATGTACATTCTTTTTCGTAATTGCACAATTAAATTATATTTTACACAAATTCAAATGAGTATACTCAAGTATTATGAAGAAAAAATACAATAATATTTGTTGAGTTTTAATAATTGTTAAACATTACTTTTGTCCCGCGTTTTTTATGTATCTACCCTGACAAATTCCGATCCGCTAAAACAAAACAAATATCAAACGGCCATTTTGCAAATGACGCTCAATGGCACTCATTGACGACAATTTAGTAATACCAAATAAAGAAGCGGTTCAATGGTAGTTATATGTTAATTGGTGCGACGCAACACTGGGGTGCAATTGTTTTAGCAGGATGAACGTGTCTCTCCACTGGTACGTCGTACTATTTATATAATTTGCTTAATTTACTTAGCATTAGTTGTTTTGAGTTCTAAAATAGTGCGATAGTTAACGTGTGACATAATATTAATCCAAAATGAATGTGCGTTAATAAAAAAAATACAGTTTATGAAGAAAACGTCTCTCCCCTGTTGTATTTCACCTGGCAAGATTATTACCAGGAGCAGGGGAGATAATTTGGATAATTATGTGTATGTATAAACTAAGTTAAAGATAGTTTATGTTCTAATTCAGATATAGTTAAGTATAATGTTTCATAAAAGTTAATTTTAAAAATAGTTTTATCACATCAAATCTTTCCTTTGACCAAAACAGTATTGATGTCTTTACCCTGCCTTATATATTTTCCCTGGCTACCTTAAAAATAACTAAAAATGTATAAATTGACTTGCCCTTACGTAAATGTGCACTTAGAAGAAACTAAAGTCGTAATATACGTGTTAAATCAAACCACTCCAACTTTTTTCCTTGGCCGCATCCTCTATGTACTTGAGACCTCTTATCGTAGAGTGACCCATATTTATATATATATATATATATATATATATATATATATATATATATATATATATATATATATATATGAAATGGTGAAATCCCCATGTGAGTTCATATTAATAAGATAGAAAAGAAAACACAACTCTCACAACTCCAAAGGTTTTGAATGTTTATTTAATTGCTACTAGTTTCGCGAATTTTTTTTTTTCGAATTTTTTTTTTTTTTCGAATTTTTTCTTCGCATCCTCTGGCAACAGATGGCTGTAAGAGAATTATTCAAATGAAGAGCAATGCAAAAATACCAATCATAATGGGAATCATACAGGAATTTGAAATTCCTGAATGATTTACCGGTTTGCAGTGTGAGGTTGACATTTGTTGCGTGTTTGTGTACTGTACCTACTACAAAATTCGATCTACCAGATGTCAATTATCAACGTCAATTTAGTTTTGTTGTTCCGTTAGTTTCGTATCCGCATAGTCTAGTGCGCTTGAGCATCTGATTTCTATCAATTTTCTAAGATTTTACTAATTGTCCGCATGTGAATGTCATTTTATTTTTGTATTTTGTGTTTGCTTATATTTATTTATTCTATTTAAATGAGCAAGTATTGTATCCGTCCAGCGCTTCCATTTCATATTGTGCATATTTTAATTTTTGACATTGGAAATTTTGACATGTCTTAAGTTTGACCCCTGTGGTCCACTGTAAGTCATTATGATTGGTATTTTTGCATTGCTCTTCATTTGAATAATTCTCTTACAGCCATCTGTTGCCTGAGGATGCGAAGAAAAAATTCGCGAAACTAGTAGCAATTAAATAAACATTCAAAACCTTTGGATTTGTGTAAGTTGTGTTTTCTTTTCTATCTTATTATATATATATATATATATATATATATATATATATATATATATATATATATATATATATATATATATATATATATATATACCCTCTCGTCTGACCAATGATCTTTTCATAGTAGAATCAAAGAACGCGAAAAAAGTTATGTTAATAATAAGAGCGACTTCCATTATTCTAACCATTTAATAGAAAAAACACATGATTTCAACTATAATTTCAAAATTTTACATACCGAAAATAAATCTCAAAAATTAAATGTATTAGAATCAATGAAAATTTTAAAACATGAATCTTCAAACCTTTTACTCAATGAGCAAATTGAACTTGGTAATTCCCTGTTATTTTAAACTTGGTATTTGAAACCTCTTAATAGTTAACCAGATACGTCAATATCTCTTATACCGTTCTTGGAATCATAAATACAACCCATTGTTATTAATACCTATCAGTAGAATATTTCGGATAATATATAAGCACTCTTATATATTATAAGAATTAGTTTTTAACTAAATCTGATGAATACACTGAGTTGTCGAAACAATTGTTATTTAATTGTAAATATAGTAGAGATTAACTTCTAATAAACGTGTTTTTATTTCTTAACCCAATACCAGCCAGAACTCGAAGAGGATTAAGAAATTTAATTTTTTTGTATAGCCTGGTTGTTGAGTGTTCAGCAAAGACTGAACACTGAAATTTTGGAAAAAAATAAATTTCAATTCGCAGAAAAATAGCGTCCCATTTTTGGGACGATGGCTAAAAGGGGATAAAATAATATATTTATAGAAAAAACAAGACAAAAGGGATAAAGCTGCTTTAATAACAAAATGTGTTCAATAAACTCACATAAATTATATACAGAACAAATTTTAATAAAAAATGTTTGGTAAAAAACATTATTTTTTATGGGATGGTAGAAAGCAGATATCTTGTAGTCGTACATTGCTTTCTCCACAAATTCTAGTGGTTTTTTTTTTTACAAAATGCTTATCTCCTTTTTTCTTTATAGAAACAACTAAATGACCCATTTGGTCATATCTTATGTCCACACTTGCTCTTCCTCTCATAAATTTGGACTTTTGAGGGCGTGGTCTCTTTTCCTACGTTCTTCTAGCAGAGTAGCCATTTCTTGGGGATTTATAATCTGGTAAAGTCTCCAAGTATGTGTCACCGATATATCTAAAACTTGGGTGAATAAAGGCCACCACCATTTCCCTGAACAAATTCTTGTTCGGTAAAGAGACACTTGCTTGTCTAACATATCTACTCCGCCCATATGCGAATTGTATTCTTGTATAAATTTTACGATGGAGTATTGTCACTATTGCAATGGAATTCTCACCGTTTGTGCTGTTTTATTTAGTCCACTTCACTATTTTTTCTGATAACGGTTCGTCGCTACTCTCAAACTCGGATTCGTCAGCAGGGTTAGAAGTAAACAATTCCATAGTACCTGCAACATCCACTATTTCTTCTCCTTCTAGGTCATTCTCTTCAAAATTTTCTGTGTCTGTTAGAATATCCGGGTCTGGAGGAATTATTGCTACAATAATATTTTCAATATCCATATCTATCCAAAATTCCGGATCTTCAAATATGATGTCAATGTCACGGGCAGTTAGACATTTTCTGCTACTCATAATTATCACTTCCAGCCAATGTCCCAAAATTGAGACGACAAAATTAGCAACAAATTGGCAACAGATAATGATATGAGTCAGTTCAATTCCGTTCCGTATCGAAAAAAGAGACATGTATGACAACCCCCCCAACGCGCCAGGCAAGTGCCGACTTGTTGAATCAGTCTAATTTCTGTTATTGTTCCTGTGAGTGTGAGACATCTGACTATAAATATATGAAGTACATACTTTGACCTAAATGACATTATCAAATACTCTATCTAGTTTTCTGTGATAGCACTGAAGGAATTTGGCAAAAATGGCGCGTCCCAAAAATGGAACGTTGGCTGCTGTTGGGTTTATATATATTTCCATCTAGTAAAGGTTACTTCGATTCAAAATATGTAATATACATAAATAGGGATTGCTGTATCCAGTCAATGGTAATTTCTTATGAATAATAATACCTATGAATATTTGATATTGATATGCCTATGAATAATTGATATTCTTACTTCTAAAATGTATGAATTTCCCAAAACATAATTTTTCCTTTAAATTTTTTACTTATATTAAATAATGGTTTCTTATACTAGTGCTAAAATTTTCATAATATATCGATATTACTCGACATTCATACGGTATATTGCAATCTATAAATACTGCCGTTGCGCTGTTGGCCATAGTTCAAACTATTGAATTATATACCTATTTATAAAATCATAAATCGACTTATTGATATTGGAAATGAGCTGTCGTAATTGAAAGCTGACAACGCCCGTTGGGTAAATGCTATTCGCATCGTTTATCTTGCTGTTCGAAACTAGTATAATTGATATTAAAATAAATCAGGGTTTTAACATTCGAAAAAATCAACATATTCTGTATGGCTTTTCTAAAATAGAATGGTATGCGCAACAGTGCATACCTCAGCTGATTTATCTTGTACGTTAGTAAGTCAGCATGTATGAACAAATCTGAGTTCGTTATTTCTTCATGGTGTGAATGCTGTTGGAATTTTACAGTCACAATTGTCGTTAATATTAAACTAATTGACTGTTTTCTGAGATACTGTGCGAAATATGAAATTATTATTCTGAATATCCATTTAAAGTTTGAATTAATTCGATAAATTTTGATAAATGGCAGCTAATGAGTTAGAAATTGATTAGCTACTTCATTTATAGCTATTTGCGTTACTAATGAGGAAAGTGTCACTTTTCTTATCGTAGGATGTAGGTAAACATCCAAGGGAGAAAAAGGCACTTTACTCCCGTTTACTCCCGTGTGATGCATATGATTTTTCCTTATACCCTATTGGTATTGGTATTGGTAGGTTTGGATGGTGACCGATGCGCTGCGACCTTATTAGATCTATTGTGCCCCATCTTCTTCTGCTTCTCGATGTGTTCTCGTTTTACAGCAGCCCCTCAAGCCGTATACCTTCAGGAATTTGAGTACTTTAAGGGGGTCTATTCGTGGTATTTCTTCTACAATCAGCTGGTATGATCCCAGTGTGTTCAGTCTATCATGGTGCACAGCATAGCACTCCATCAGTATATGATGGGGTGTTTCTGGACGTTCCTTGCAGAATCTGCAGGTGCTGTCCCCCTCTAAACCTAGCTTCCTTAGGTGTTCTTTGAGTCTGCAATGCCCCGTAAGAAATCCTGTGATTGTCTTTAGACTAGTTTTGCTGAGGTTAATCAGTGTCTTCGATCTTGCTCGGTTGAACTTTCCGAGGAGACCTTTGGCCTGCCTCAGTCCTGGAAGTCTTTGCCAGTATGTTGCTCTCATTGCTTCTTCAGCTTTATTGAGTTCTTCTTGGAAGTAAGATTTTCCAAGTCCGCAGAAAGGCTCTGGCCCGATTAGTGGCGTTGACGCACCCTTTCGTGCCAGGGTGTCGGCTTGTTCATTACCTTTCACTCCGACGTGTCCCGGCACCCAGAGGAGGATGACTTTGTTGTTCCTGCCCAGATCATTAAGTTTATCTAGGCATTCACAAACCATCTTTGAGTTGATGTTATAAGAGCTCAACGCTTTGATGGCTGCTTGGCTATCGGAGAGGATCGAAATTTCCTTATTCCGGTATTTCCTATCGAGGTTGAACTGAATGCACCTTTCTATGGCGTGAATTTCCGCTTGAAAAATACTGGGGAACTGACCCATGGGTTCTGAGTATTTGGTACGAGGCCCAACGACTCCTGCTCCAGTTCCTTCGGCAGTTTCAGACCCGTCCGTATACCATATTATGGTATTCTTCTCCAGTGGTCGAATGGATTCTATGCTCCATTCCTTCTTGGTATTTAGTTCCGTTCGAAATAATTTCTCGAAACTAAATTTCCTTGTAATTTCGTCAGTTGGGAGGTCAGCAAGGTGTGCACTCCCTAAATCGAACCTTTTTTGAAATGTTATTAAAGTACAGCACAAATAACGAATTCAAGGACATAATTTATATTTAATATCGAAGGTAGGTGGTAGAGAAAAATTTTTTTTAAATAAAATTTTTTTTTCTCTATCGGAAGTTGGTTTCATTATGTAATTTGGGTTGAAAATAACAATGCTGACGATAGTTTTCGTCTCGAATGTTTATTTGACTATATACAGAAGATTGTTTTTCAGACAATTCAGCTTTGACATATTAAAATCTTTTCCTGATGTCTGATGGAGTTCTCAGTTCGTTCCGGCATGAATCTATCCTTTCTGTTTAACATACTAAAATTGCGGACCGCTAGCGTTTTTCGTTTGGAAATTAATCATTTTTCGGCGACCGTTAAATCTCGATTTTTCGCACCACCCACATGGTCAATTAAGCATGCTAGGTGAAAACTATTGTCGAAATCATCATTTTCAATCGAAATTACCTAATGAAACCGATTTTCAATCAGAAATAAAAGGTTGAAAATTAAATTATATCGCGAAGGGGTTGACGAAAAGTTTTTTGAAAATTAAAAATTTTTTTTCGCTCGAAAGTTGCTTTCTGTATGTAATTTGGGTTGAAAATAACCATGCTGACGATAGTTTTTGTCTCGAATGTTTATTTGACTATATAAAGAAGATTGTTTTTCAGTCAATACATCTTTGACATACTAAAGTTTTTCCTGATGTCTGATGGAGTTCTCAGTTCGCACCGGCATGTATCTATCCTTTCTGTATAATATACTAAAATTCCAGACCGCTAGCGTTTTTCGTTTGGAAATGAATAATTTTTCGGCGACCGTTAAATCTTGATTTTTCGCATCACCCACATGGTCAATTAAGCATGCTAGGTGAAAACTATTGTCGAAATTATCATTTTCAATCGAAATTACCTAATTAAACCGATTTCCAATCAGAAATAGAAGGTTGAAAATTAAATTATATCGCGAAGGGGTTGACGAAAAGTTTTTTGAAAATTAAAAATTTTTTTTTCGTTCGAAAGTTGCTTTCTGTATGTAATTTGAGTTGAAAATAATCATGCTTATGATAGTTTTCGTCTCGAGCGTTTATTTGACTATATACAGAAGATTGTTTTTCAGACAATTCAGCTTTGACATACTAAAATCTTTTCTCCATGATCATCACAGAATTCGCCAATTCTGATATCAAATTCGATTACAGAATGCTGGAATGCTCTCTCTTGAGATTGAAGAAATATTCTGCAACACCTCTGCCCCCATGCAATTTAGATGTATTTGCTTTCTCTCCCTTGTAATAGAATAATATTCTCACACTGGCTAGCAATAATAACATTAGCCTTGACGCAGTTGATTGTCATCGTAGTGGCAAATTTGAGTAAGCGTCAAAATTATTGCTGTCACGTTTTCATTCGAAAATATAATAAGTAGCATGAAGCATTCAGTGATTCAGAATCAGAGTGTGAAAATACACCACCTAAATAAATATAGCAAATAAGTTAGTCTCATCAATTACTGGATCTAATACATCGCTAATCGTGCCTTCCACTTCAAATTATGTGACTGTCAGTTCATCTTCTACAAACCACGCAATTGTTGAAAATTCTTACAATAATGCACCAGTTTTTCATTTCGAGAACTGTACAAATATAACAATGAAGTAATACAAAGTAGAATGTTTCTTGAATTATTGAGTGTTTACCTAATATAATTGTGATTGAGTTCTGTAATATAAATTATCTTTTGTTCGTTTTCATTTAAAAATATATATTTAAAATTTTTGATCGTGGAGAAAGTATAGTCTGCTACTTGGTTAGAATGAAAATTCGTGATGCTCGTGGTTCCTCACGCTCGCCTTCGGTTCGCTCTCGGAACTTTTCCACTCGCATGGAATTTTCATTCTAACCTTGTTACAGAATATACTATTCCTGATGTGTGATGGAGTTCTCAGTTCGTTCTGGCATGTATCTATCCTTTCTGTATAATATACTAAAATTTCAGACCGCTAGCGTTTTTCATATGGAAATAAATCATCTTTCGGCGACCGTCATATCATGATTTTTCGCACCACTCACATGGTCAATTGAGGCGTTGACTATGAAAAGGAGGTAAGTGCCAAAACTTAAATTTTCCAGGAGGAGCAAAAATCCAAATTGATACATGAATAAATAACAAGAACGCACCTTTTGGAGTAGAAAATGTATTTACTATACGGTTACATGCAAACATTGTTAGATTATAATGTAAAAAAAAGATTCAAAGATTATTCACAAATATCTTTATAAATGTATGGTGAACCCATGCTGCGGCACTTGTCACCTTTGCAAAGCAAACAGTCATTCTTTTTTTTTATTTATTCAAGTACTCTAAGAGATAACAAGATCCACGGGAGGCTCCGTAGCTGAGCGGTATAGGTAACGCTATGCCGTCTTCGTTGACGGAGTTGGTGGGTTCGATTCCCACCGTGTTCTTGGGTGTTTGTATACGTTCTGAGATTTAAGTGGCTCCCCTCATTTAGTATTTGATGGCTAAATGTCCAGTGTTGACGAAGCCAAATTGTACGGAGGACGGGCGTGTGAGAGGGCACACGTCCCTCCTCTTTAAAAAAAAAAAAAAAAAACAAGATCCATAATGAGTATAACATGTAAGATTTTATGAGTGACATGCATGTCCTAACATTTTAGTAACTTATATAATTTTTTTTTAACTTAAATAACTATTGTAGTCAGAGGAAGAGATCACTTTTTACAAATCAGGTTCTCTAGGAGGAGTTTTTTCATCTTTCTATTGAAACTGTCAATGGCCGGACTGTTTTTAATATGTTCGGGAATTTTGTTGAACCATTGTAGAGCTTGAAATGTAGTCCTTTTCTTCCCAACATTAGTTGCATTTGGTAGTATGTGGAAAAGTTGATTTGTTCTCGTGTTGTAATGATGTATGTCACAATTTTGAGTTAGGTTGACTTCTGTTTCAGTTTTGGTTGTTTTTGATTTTGTAAATAATTTTGACACTATCCAGTTTAACTTTATCAGGGACTTTCAAAATTTTTAGATCTTCGTAAAGCATTGTTGTATTTGTCCTATATGGAAAATTAAATAAAGTTTTAACTATTATATTCTGGGCTATTTGTAATCTATTGATATATGGTTGTCTTGCTTGTCCCCAAAAAGCAGCTAAGTAAATATGATGTGAATACACATTCAAATAGTAAATTTGGAATTTAGTTTTTTTGTTGAACTTCATGGCACTGTGCTTTAGGTGATAACATAGATAGTTCTGTTGCCACCAGCGGCATCTTGTGACACCGCTCAAAACTAAACGAGAGGTGATAGACACTTGCCTCCTTTTCAACGCTATTGGCATTGGCATTTAGAATCGTTTCAGTGAAAAAAATAATTTTCGGCAATTTTGGCACTTTTCAATGTCAACGCCTCAATTAAGCATGCTAGATGAAAACAATTGTCGATATCATTATTTTCAACAGAAATAACCTAAACAAAGCGATTTTCAATTAGAAATGAGAGGATGAAAATTTATATTCAATCTCGAAGGTAGGAGGATGAAAATTTATATTATTTGAGGTTTCAATCTAGAACGAATCTCTTTTTCGTTGAAGTGAATATTTGCCACCTAATATTGATACAGTGAGGTGAAATATATATATGAAATTTTAAAAAATAATCCAGAGAATATTGAAGTATATTGAGAATATAATTACTTTTTACAACTGAATGGCTTGCAAATTGTTAATTAATTAAAATTCGCGTGAAAACTCTACTTTTGTTTTAATATCAGGGAGATCCTATTGGGGATTTCAAATGTTTTTTCTTGTCGCTGTGGTTTTTATGTAGACATTTCAGACTATTTAGCAGGTATTCAAGCTTTGTGTATATCTTAAGTCCCTCCAAATCGCCATAGGGTAGAGAATTTGTATGTAAAAAACAACAAAATGAGGGGAAAATATGAGATTATTGAAGCAGTTCTGCTGCTCACACTGCTCACGTTTTTTTTTCATCTATTTTGCAAGAGTTAATTTTTTGACATTAATGATAAAAGCATTATTTGGGCAACCTTCCTGTATTGGAAAATAAAACAGGGAGAAATAAGAGTATAACCCTAAATTATATCAGACGGTACCTAACGAATATACCATTAACCTGTCTATAAGTTTATCGTGTTTATATATTGCCACAATATGGTAATGGACTTTCAGATTCTTTCAGCGAACATGGGTTTTCACGTGGAATGTCTTCATTTCACTTATATTTTCTTCAGATATATACAGTTTTGTCAACATTTTATGGGTAGGCGGCATTCAGAAAATATTTTCTTCTTTATAATCATGGACAACACACATCCTCTTTCTGCATCTGCATGACTCTGTAGAAGAATAATTAATACTATTTCTTAGAAAGTAATGATATTTAATTGTATCAGTTTCTGTTGGACAACCTACTAAATTGCGTTGCATTCTTATAATAATTCTTATTCTAGGGTACCATGCAATGCGAAGAATGTCTCATATAATATCCATAAATGTCTTCACATACCGCCATAAATATTCTTCAGCCATTGTTAACGTAAAAAGATATTAAGTTCAACAAAATTCCATTTCATGAACGTGATTGAAATTTTAATAAAGGCTTTGTTTATGAGTTTTATGCGAAACTCTTGAAAGAAATATTTTAATGAGAATAATGCTTTTATGTCAGATACAAGGATATGATATGGAGGTAATTTTCTAAATGATAACATATCAAACTTGAAATAACGTAATAAACGAGATTTTCGAAAAAAGGTTCAGACATTGAAAAGTTTTTTCAATTAGATGTATTTTGTATTGTATTTAATTTTTAAATGATCTTTGATACGCATACAATCAAGCCACTATTTTGTATATTTGTCATACTAGAAGTTCTTCATTTCAAATATAATCTCTCAATAAAATGCAATTATGTGAAACTAAATTTGTTATGCTAATTGTTTCATATAGGTTTTTTACGATAAAAAGACGATGACGTTGCAAAACAAAATATTTTGATGTTGCCAAGCTGTAGTTTTTTTCTTCACTTTACGAAAACTAGAAAAGTCAATTTGATGTTAGATTGACAATTCTTCTTTTTTATTGGTCCGTGCCTCGTAGAGCCTAAGTAAAAAAATATTTATTTATAAAAAATGTTTATGGTAAAAGGAATCAATACAACTGTAATCATCTTCATGCAAATTTAAATATTGTTTCTTTATACATCTATTATATTTATTATAATGGAAATAGAATGAAAAAGATAAATATAGATACATAAAATAAAATCGCTTCACTTATGAAGGTATACATTTGTATCATCACTGCTGCATTATTTGGAACAAGAAGTGAATATAGATCATCTGAATAATTTTGTGATATAATGAGTCTATTTCCTACACAATCATACATTGGGAAGTTGAATTAAGATGCTCCATGGTTTCATTCGTATCTCTGTTTCATATTATGCAGTTTTAATTTTGTGTGAGGTGTTATTCACAAAAATATATCGACTTAGGTAGCTGGCTAAGTATAGGTGTGCTATTAGACTTTTTATATATAGCTGTGATAATCCACCAATGCAAATTGAAATAATGAAATATCGAGTGAACATTTCTTTATCAACAACTGGAATAACCTGCTCAAAGTCTCTGCTCCTTCTGATAATAATTTGAAGACTGTATGACAATGACGTTAAGTCACTACCTTCCTGATTTTATATTGTATTTCAAAGTTTTACTTATGTTGATAATGAAAA
>JARQZK010004492.1:82500-120000 GCA_030704885.1 Cynegetis impunctata | reverse complement strand
ATATATCAGAATTGGGGAGTAGTAGATAATTATAATTTTGGGGGTGTAAATGAGAGCAAATGTTGCATCTTTTCCTGTTATTGTGTTACCCAATCAGGTATTTGTTTTTGGTCATGTGACGTCGCATTCAAAATTATTAATGGGACAACCTGTATATTTGTGCCTTTCTGTGTTCCTCCCGATAAAGCAATTCCAACTAACTAGCACACTTGGGGTCTAGAGTGATTAATTCAAGAGATACAGGTACTTAAAGGATTGTAAGTTGAAAAATTCATAATTGAATCCCCTGTAATTTTCGTTTTTTTTTGGGCGTTTGATTGGCCGGTACTTTTATGATGGTATACTAACGGGAGAGAGATACCTAAATGTTTCACAAAATACACTTCCAGACCTACTTGAAGACATTCCATTGAATGAAAGAAATAAAATGTGGTGGCAGCAAGATGGTGCACCTCCACATTTTGGTCGTAGAGTGAGAAATTATCTGGACATGATATTTCCAGAACGCTGGATTAGACGAAACGGTACTATTTACTGGCCTCCAAGATCGCCAAACCTGACACCGTTAGATTTCTTCCTTTGGGGATATCTTAAAGGTATCGTTTATGCAACAGATTTAGACGATTTGAAAAGAAAAATACGCCATGCTTGTAGAACTGTGATACCGGAAATGATCAGGGCAGCATGTAGCCGAAATCTATTATCAAGATTTGAGAAATGCATTTACGAAGATGGGCATCTATTTGAACATCTCTTTTAAGATTGTGAGTTTTTTCTGTGACAGTTGATTTGAATTATTATTAAAAATTATAATATTGGTTTGTCTTAATCATTACGTACGAATGTTAGATTGCCGAAAATTACAGGGGATTCAATTATGAATTTTTCAACTTACAATCATTTAAGTACCTGTATCTCTTGAATTAAACACTTTAGACCCCAAGTGTGCTAGTTAGTTGGAATTGTTTTATCGGGAGGAATACAGAAAGGCACAAATATGCAGGTTGTCCCATTAATAATTTTGAAGGCGACGTCACGTGACCAAAAACAAATACCTCATTGGGTAACACAATAACAAGAAGAGATGCAACATTTGCTCTTATTTACACCCCCAAAATTATAATTATCTACTACTGCCCAATGCTGATATATTACTTGTCTTAATCGTCGTGGACACCCTATCTATATATATATAGTAATATATATATATATAATATATATATATATATAGTATATATAAATATATATATATTATATATTATATATATATATTTTTATTGAATATTTACATGTATATATATGTTTTTTCACCACGTACATGCAGCATTTGTTTGTTATTTGCAGTCATGTATCTACTATTGTTATACATGTTATCATATTTTGTGTAAATGACGATGCTGATGATGATATACCTATATATATATATATATATATATAATATATATATATATATATATATAATATATTAATATATATATATAATATATATATATTTACCTTTTTTATTACGTTTGGAAACAATAATCAGTTCCCTAGGAAAATCAACGTTATCTTACAGAAAGTTATTTATTTTTTCGGTTTTTTTGTTGCATAATTATAAATGCACTATTCTGTATGACTTTAATTTATGTGTCGTTTACGATATCTAAGCCAGTGTAGATCGAAGTTCCAATTTATATTCTTTGTATATGTTAGAGTTTATCGAAAGTTTAATCTGATAGTCTGTCGTATAAATATTATGTTAATAATGAAGGGTGTCGCCCAGTAGCTATCCTTATAAAACAGGACGATTAAAAATTTCATTTCGATATTTACGATACAAACCCCAGACTACCAGTTTCTGTGACGGCCCAAAGACTCATATTATTGCGTTACGCCGTAAATCAGTCCATATTAGTCGTGTTATTCGGTTGTAATACCGGTTGAAAGAAGTTTAGGGACGGTCGAGCCGTTACTGCGAAGGTGGCATTGTCAAGGCACCCGAGCATGGCTTCATTTCCTTTTTGGATAGTTTATGCCTCACGAAGATGCGCCCATTCATGAAATAAAAATAGGTTGTAAATACGAATACTGTCACATACAGGTAGAAAGTGTTTTTTTTGGGATAAAGAACTAGAGTATTCTCTTATTCTGTAGTAGTGTATTGAAGGTTTGAAATATCCATATATGTATATACATATATATATATATATATATATACATATATATATATATATATATATATATATATATATATATATATTTATATATATATATATATATATATATATATATATATATATATATATATATATATATAATCTCTTGATAATTATTAGCAATAACAGGCTTGTTGAATCTTAAAAAACTCGATTTTATTGAAAAGTTGACGTTTCGCCACGACATTCGTGGCTTTATCAAAACTTTTGAAAAAATTGAAATTTCTTTGACATTTATTGATTTGAAAAATTTGAATAGAAAAAGACTACTATGTTTCACTAAAATTTTTCGGCTGTGGCCGTTCTTTGTTAATTATTACGAGCTATTCAGTCCAATATTATCATTCAAATCTGTTATTATTAGATGGTAAGGGAAACCACAGAAACCTTTACCCACGTAATGTTCGAAATAGGTTCAAATTATTTTGCTTTTGAAGAGTCAAAGAATAGGGTACTATTCATCTTTTTCAAAAATTTCTCATTGCGGCTGTGGCCGTCTTCAGTTATTAATTACGTGCTATTTAGTCCAATATCAACAGACAGGTCTGTTGATATTAGATGGCAAGGGAACCACAGAAACCTTCACCCACGTAATGTACAAAATAGGTTTAAAATATTTGATTGTTGTCTTTAAAAAGACATTACTTGTGATTTTGGAGATCACATGTTCTAAACTATACTTTCTTTTTAGAAAAATTTAAAATTCTAGATGTTTAGATTTTGTCTAAGAAGATGAGTTGTTGTGGTTAGAGTTTGTTTGTTGAATTATTTTGTTTTGATTTATATTGTTTCTTAGAAAAATTAAACAATTAATTCTGCGTATATTGAACGCAAATGTTTGATATCTGTTCTATCATTTACGACTTTATTTAAATTAATGTTACATATTCAAAGAATAGAAGAATGTATATATATATATATATAAGAAATAAGAACACGTTTATTTAAACTTAATTTCCACTATATGTATAATTAAATGACAATTGTTTCGACAACATAGTATCTTCATCAGATTTAGTTACAAACTAATTCTTAAAATATATCACAGTGCTTATATATCATCTTCTACTAATAGGTATTAATAACAGGGGGTTGTATTTATGATTCCCAGAACGATTTAACAGGTATTGACTTATTTGGAATGGTTAACTATTAAGATGTTTCAAATACCAGGTTTAATAACGGTGAATTACTATGATCAGTTTGCTCATTGAGATCTGAAGATTTATGTTTTAAAATTTCCATAGATTCTAGTAAATTTAATTTTTGAGACTTATTTTCGGTATGTAAAATTTTAAAATTATGGTTGAAATCATGTGTTCCTTCTATTAAATGGTTAGAATAATGGGAGTCGCTCTTATTATTGACATAACTTCTTTCATATTCTTTGATTCTATTATGACCTAGATAAAACTTAGAGCAAGTCTATGAACTCCTAATTCTATATCTATCTATCTATATATATATATATATATATATATATATATATATATATATATATATATATATATATATATATATATATCTTTATATATATATATATATATATATATATATATATATATATATATATATATATATATATATATATATATATATATATATATATATATATATATATATATATATATATATATATATATATATATATATATGTGTGTGTGTGTGTGTGTGTGTGTGTGTGTGTGTGTATGTATGTACATACATACATCCATTTTTATATATTTCCTCTGGGACTGTGAGTACAACAGCCTTCGTTTTAGGGACACTGCTCTAATAACTCCAGCTCTATCCTACAGTATCTGACATCAGAGTAGCTTTATGTGAGAAAGCTCCATAAAGTTTTGTACTCCGTCGCGTTGAATTATATTTCTTCAAGCAGTTTTACTAAGATAGCACTCACAGCTTGAGGCACTTTTGAAACTTTGGCCATTTGAGCTCGTGGAACTTTTATTACTATTCACTCTAAAATTTGAATATATATATATATATATATATATGTATATATATATATATATATATATATATATATATATATATATATATATGTATATATATATATATATATATATATATATATATATATATATATATATATATATATATATATATATATATATACCTATATATGTATATATATATATATATATATATTATATATTCATGTATTTATTTGGGGGAGAGAAAATGAAAGTGAATATACGTGAATTTGCAAAACCTCTATACATTTATAATCAACTAATTCTTGAGAGAAATATGAAACTACATGAAGAAATACTCGTAAATTACCCGAAACAATGAATCGGGTAACGAGCTGCTTAAATTGAATAATCGAGTGGAAGTTATTTAAATTCTGCCCGAGGAAAGCATTATTCAAAAGAGACAGAAACAGTACTATGGCTATGATTCATTATTCAAATGCGGTTGGTTCTCATTTGCATATCAATGAGGGGGGAATAACTCACCTTTTGCAAATAAATGCAACTATGCGATATGGTGGGAACCAGTTTTAGAAAAAAGAAATGTCGAATATTAAAAATTCTCCGATATTTTCATAAAGAACTAAACCAAATTTGTACGGCGATTGGTTGACAGGAATAAGGTGCAGTTGGCGGACGGGAAGTTCTTCACACTTTCAACGCATTTCGGATTTCTTCAAATTGACGTAGTTGCCTTGAACTAATATAGACTCAAGGTGAACAACTGTTTTTGGCTACTCAAAGGTGGGCTACACACGGACGTCGATGTCTTAATACATCGACGTGCATCCAAAAACGTGCAACCAATAATGTGCAACTTGATTGCGTACACACGTACGTACAAAACCATAGTTTTGTCCAGACAGATGAAAATCGTCGCCGAATGTGGTATAAAGGTTGGTTTCTAAAACGATAAAATTTTTCACACATTCACCTGTTAGAAAAATGGAGATTAGAATTAGAGGACTCTCGTAAATAGGTAAGGATGGACGAAGAAACCTATTCGTAACTCTTGGACATGGTTATTCCATTAATAAAACTTCAAGACACAATGATGAGATTAGCAATAACTGCAGAAATTACTGCAAGAAATTACCAAGATTTAAAATTCACTACTTTAATATCTCCGAAAGCCTTCCGTAACACTTCTCTTCGAGATAAAAACTTTTTCATTTTATCTCCGAAACCCACCACGAAGACTATTGATTTTAGCGACAACTGCACTTTTTGTAGCATTCGGTTGAATAGTTTGCAGCTTCTATATCAATATTTTGTATGCTTAATTTTTTTTATTTCGGTTTAAATAGTGCTTTGATTTTGTCTGCCACAAGAGGGGTAGGTCCCTGTACAGCTCCATAAATTCCCGGGACATTGTTCTGCAGTCAGACATAATGATGAAACCGAGGGGCTTTTCACTAGTAAAATTTTGTACACCTATTTCCGAAATCGGAAATAATTTCCTGATATTTGCGATATTTCCGAAATGTTTCTGAAATTTCCATTTTTTTCTATACTTGGAATCTACCAATGACACTTTTTTTGGAACATCGCAAACAAGGCACTTTATTTGAGCACTGGTACCGTCTAACACAATTTCGATTTCATCCAATCTACTCTCGACTTCACTAGCTGTTCCAACGTTTAGATCTATTCTCGGATCTATTGTGTTTTCGTCATTTTTGGACGTCTTATTAGAAAGTAATTTGATTTCTGATTTAATAAAATTTTTTGCCAAAACTTTTATGTGCTCTTTTGCTTTAGTCTCATCATCAGTAGACACTACTGTCTACTCCAGTCACGTTTTGGGAAGCTCTCGAACAACGGCGCGAACTCTTTTTTGGCGGTTCATTTTTATCTAAGTCATCATTTTTCCTTTTTAATTCCTTAGATTGGTTTTTTACAAGTTGGAATAGCAGTTCTTTGTGACCATCCGCTATTTGGAAGAGTGGTATATTATTGTAAAAAATACCATAAAACTCTTTTTTTCGTTGTTGTCTAGTAACTTTGGTAAGATATTTTTGGCGAAATCTTCCATTTTGATAAAGTGTTCATCTTGGAGTGAGGATAGGGAGACAATATTGTCCCACCCACAGAATTGTAACAGCTTGATTAGATATCTAGGGAATTTCACGTTGTTTTCGTTTTGAAAATTTTCAATTATTTGTTCGAGGGTCATAACCTCCTACAAAGGAAAAAATAGAAGTATTTTAATTTTGAAAATAGAATTTTGAATAAAACTAAAAACAATTCTGTAGCCCGTTCATTTCCACTTAACTGAAGCATAGTCTAACAAAGAAGCACATATTTTTTTACGCATTAAAAATAAAATAAAATGGAATTTGATATTAAATGATGTAACTACATAATGATAAGTTTTGATATGTGGATTTTTTGTGTATTGTACCTCTGTTATAATAATCAAATATGTATTAAGTATAACAATGTAGATATTGATTTTTTGAAAAATTTCAGTTCAAACCTATCAGTAATATTTGAGTACCTATTAGGTGATAAATACATATATCATAACTTCAACGTGAATCATTTTCAAAAAACCCACCAAAAAACGTTGCGACAAAATGCCAATATTTATTCATGCAATTAGTTAATTTATAGGTATATCCTAATAATATTTTGAGATAAGTAATAACCTTTCTAATAAAATATTTTTTTTGTAAGTGAAAAACATGAAAAACTCACCATTGCTACGTGATCTTCTTTAATTTTCCAAAAAATTAATTGTTGCACTCACACACAATCGACGAGCACCAACCTGTTCAGATAGTAGAAGAGGAATGCGCGAATAGCAACAAGTTGCCGCGAGGGATGTCGAGTATATTTCTCACATATTTCCGAAACATTTCTCACATTTCCTAAATATTTCCGAAATATTTCTGATATTTCTGAAATATTTCCGATATTTCTGGAATATTTCCGATATTTCTGAAATATCTCCGATATTTCTGAAATATTTCCGATATTTCTGAAATATTTCCGATATTTCTCAACTATTTCCCACATTTCCTAGAATTTGTACACCTATTTCCGAAGTGAAAAGCCCCTCGGAGAAACTATCTGCAAACATTTTTAGTAAATATTATACAAATTCGTGAAATATTTAACTTATTATTTTAAATACCTACTGCAGTAACAATTTATTTCATAAACTTAACCGCCGCTACTGCTTTAAAAACGCACACTCCTCGGTCATTTGCATCCACACGTAGAGACTTGAATGCATTCATTGGAATGCGCATCCAAAAATTCAAGCGATTCCTAAAAACATCAAAGCGGCATTCATCCGGGTTGTGCATTCAAAAACGTGCATCCATATTAACGTTATTGGTTGCACGTTCTGGATTGATTGTTGATGTATTAAGACATCGACGCCCGTGTGTAGGGGCCTAATGGTACATAGACTGGCAACTTCGCTCCCGATCTGGCAACGCTGCGTACTATTATGAGTGGCATTAGTTTCGAGCAACGGTGTGCTATCAAGTTTTGCTGCAAACTTGGCCACAATGCAACTGAAACATTTGAAAAACTTCGGCAGGCGTACGGAGAAAGTGTTTTGTCAAGGGCCCAGGTGTTTCGGTGGTTTAAGGCATTTTCAGAAGGAAGAGAGTCAATTGAAAATGAACCACGAAGCGGAAGGCCTTCAACTGCAAACATCGATGAAAATGTCAACAGAGTTCGGGATCTTGTGCGTTCAGATCGACGGTTGACAGTCAGAATGATCGCGAAAGAGTTGAATTTGAATCACACCTCCGTTCATCAGATTTTGACCAATGAATTGGAGATGAGAAAAATTTGCGCAATAATGGTTCCGAAAAACCTTTCTGAAGAGCAAAAGGGTGTGAGAAAGGAAAGGAGTCTTGATTTTTTGGGAACGATTGGAAATGATCCCCATTTTTTGGAAAGTGTCATTACTGGTGACGAGTCTTGGGTGTTTGAGTACGACCCAGAAACCAAACGCCAAAGCATGGAGTGGCACACTGCATCCTCTCCAAGACCCAAAAAAGCACGAATGAGCAAGTCAAAAATCAAATGCATGCTGATTTGTTTTTTTGATAGCCACGGAATCGTCCACAGAGAGTTTGTGCCTCAAGGCCAAACGGCTAATCAACACTTTCACCGAGAGGTCCTTGAAAGACTTCGAAAAAGAGTCTCTCGAGTGCGACCAAACATCAAAATGAACTGGGTGTTGCATCACGACAATGCACCATGTCACACTGCAATCTCAATAATGCAGTTTTCAGCCAGTAAAAACATTCCTGTAGCTCCTCAGCCTCCTTATTCACCAGACTTGAGTCCCTGTGACTTTTTTCTCTTCCCGAGATTGAAAAATCACCTCAAGGGAACTCTTTTTGGGACACTTGCGAACATTCAAAAAGCTGTAACCGACCAGCTGAAGGCTATTCCAGTATCGGAGTTCCAGAAATGCTATGATGAATGGAAGAACCGTCTCCAGCGCTGTGTGGCTTCCCAAGGGAACTATTTTGAAGGAGACAGTATCGCATTATAATATTCTTTGAATAAAACATTGAAAAAAGATCAGTCTCATTACTTTATTTACACACCTAGAACACAAAAAGAACGAAAATGAGGAAAAAAAGACCTTAATGATGTAGTTCTACTACTCAGTCGGTTTCAACGAAATACCACTTAGGGTGCATTCGCGTTCGGCGCTTACACGCTTTAAGCGCTTATAAGCTTCGTTTTCTGTGGTCGACTCGCGCTCACAAACGCTTAACACTGAGCGTAAGCTAACCTAACTTTTGTTGTCGATAATTAATAATTTTGTAGGGAAATGTTAAAGCACGGTATTTGCGTGAACTATCGTGCTTTTGCCTACCTAAGCGAAAAAAGAAGATCTGATATAAGCATTTAATGCTCAAAGCCAAAGCGTGAGCGTCTCTAAGTGCTCGTAGGCCAACACGAACGCCAATAATCTGTGCTTTTAAGCGTGAGCGCTTAAAGCGTGTAAGCGCCCAACGCGAATACACCCTGTGTGTCTGTTGTATTATCTTTTTAAATTTCTTCCGAATACAATTCCGAATTAACGAAAAGATTTGTACCCACAGAACTGGATCAAAAACCGCTCAATTACAAGTTATACACCGATTTTCGATAAAAGTGATCCTTTTTCTAGTTTTAAATTGTATTAGCCTATCTTTCCAATTTTATTTCCAATTCTTTGCATTTAAAGGCATTTCAAAACACATTATATACCTACCATTATACATTTGCTGACGATCAATGAAGCTATCAAATATTTTATTGTCCGCCAATAAAATATATATTATCATTTTATCGACACAGTGGCAAGAATTCCATTGATATCCTTATAAAAGCCGATCGTAAATAGTGATTGTTATATAGGGAACAAAGACATTACATAGCTGGATTAAGCAGTCAATGATCAACGTAAATATACTGTATTTTGCCAAGGAACATTGTTGGTTTCTCTTATGTCAATTGCAGATAGGTATATCAATCCTTATTTTTCCGAGTAGGGAATTATTGCGATTGCTGATTCATTTTTTTGTGATTATTAGAGCGATAGCAATTCATCATCAATAAATCAATTAGGAATTCATTGGGAAACCAATTAATCAGTTACATGTTGTACTCAGAATGTGTCCGATTATAACTTGTTGCTATATTAATTAAATCCTATACTTGGTTATTTTGATCTGTTTCATTAGAGCTTGTTCGGATTATAATTACTTCAATATCCTTATCATACAGTTTCTATAGAGTTGAAGGTACCTTGAATCGGTTGCAAATATTTCTTTTTAATTCAGACTCCATGTGTTTTCGAGGATTGAAACCTGACGACAGTGCCAGCGAAATCTTCAATTCAAACGTCCAGGCCAATCAATAATTAGTTTGTATTTTGAATAGATGTATGAGAAAGACGTTCATGTGGTAACTTCTAGCTATGCGTATTGATCAGTTATTTTTCATCCCTTTTGCCATTCAGTTACGAGTTTTTAGACACCCATCAAGCTTATGGTTCAAGTTAAGCAACCTTTCATATAGTTACATACCTCTTCATTCACTGCACGCCTCTTGACATTTCTGAAGAACTGATTTTCTATTCTTCTAAGTCTAAGCCATAATCTCTTTTACTCTCGTTTGATGTATGAGGGAAATTCGCTTTGTTTGGCAAAGATGGCACCACTTGGGGTGAGGGGGATTATACAGCAATATTTTAGGAATCCCTATGGAAAAGTTTAAGTCTCTGGGTTGTCTACTGACAAAATGTTGCCGTAAAAGTATACTTTTGGAGTCTGAAGCTCTGTCGACTGATCCCACCAATTTTCGTCTATCTAGAGAACTTTCCTAATGTAACTATAATAAAAACTGTTTTATGAAGTGTTATTATCCTGATGCATTTCATTCAAGACATTCGAAAAATCGTGCAGCTCAGAAAAATGGACCATTTTGAGGCCGCCCTTGCCCGAGGGGGGGTAATGTACACCACTTAAGGTGATACATTCTTAGAAAGATCTTGCAAAGATCTTTCCAATTGTCTATATACGATCAGGATTGTCTATGAGACACACTGGACAGATTACTGTTTTTTGTGTTTTTCCGATAACGAAGAAATTCTCGCAAATCAAAATATACTTTATTGTCTTTAAAATTATACAATTTATCGACAAAGCGAAAAATTAAACAATAAAAACACATCAAGCAAAAAAATCTAAGAACTAAAAAATGTAAAATATATAGGTAAATAAAAACACATCAAACCACATTTCGATGCAAAATATATACAAACTTTATATTATTGACGGTAGAAACCAAAGTAGGTGTCAAAATTTTAATATTTTTTTTAATCGAAGCTGATGTCTGTTTTATTCAATTTGGTCATATCGATCATTCAATGCTCAGAATAGTACTTCTCTATAGAGTAATAAGGTCTAACAAGAGAATAAGATTTTGTTCGTTTTCTGAAAAAAGGAAGTTATAGATTTTAATGCATATGGAAGTCAGGATTAACCATTAGGCAGAGTAGGCAACTGCCTAAGGGCCCCACATCGACTGGGGGCCCGTACAAGCCCCAAGAAAAAAAAATTCTCAACAATATTATTGTTTTCTTTCAACGCATGTTGTCAATTGATGAAATACTTCATACATACAGATCCATCTAGTATCTAGTAGTAGAACTAATAAACTGTCTTCGTTCAACAATGTCCGTTTGAATTCATTGTCGATAATGGCCATTGAAAATGATGTATTACAAAGGGCCGACTTCCAAGATGTTTTAAACGATAATATTTCAACTTACTGTACTGTGCAAAACCAATAAATATCTTGGAAGTTGACTTTTTCCAATTTGTACTTCACAAAACTGTTTTCTTCCGTTTATTGTATTTTATTGCGTTTAACAAGATTGAATTGAAAATAACCGCGTCCCATCTCATTTCTCTTTCCTAACCCATCATGCAACCTGGATCATCATTCATCACTTATCTATAACCTATTCATTAAGACCATTTCAATAAAGCTAACGAGTCAGGTAAGGTGATGCTGCAGCATCAAGTCAAACTAACCATGTTGTTGCAATATCACATAAGACTTTGAAGTAACAGGATACCTGGAGTCGATCACCTGGAAGTTACTTACATCCTTTTATCAACTTGGAAAGACCTGGGGCCGGACAGGGTTGTTGCCTAGGGGCCCGGGCAGGGTTAATCCGGCCCTGCTGGAAGTTGATTGTTGGCTTTCTTAGCATTGTGAATGATGGACTTTTTTGTTAATTCAGAGGAAGGAATAGGAAGGTGAACAAGATGTCCCGAAGATCTAGCGGAATACCCGTGCTATGGCACCGAGGCTAAATCTTAAATTTCATTATATTCAATTTTATATGTCCTATTGAAAAGTTTTAGGTAGGATACTTTGCTTTGAAAATATTCACCACTACTCCAAATTAGTGTACTTCACCTGATTGTATCGAGGAGCTTCGTAATATTTTGAAACTTAAGTTTTTCTATTTTTTACTATTGGGCCATTAGGTTTGCCTGTTAATTTTTTCGAGATGGCGAGATAACATAAAGAAGGACCTCTCAACTCTGGGAATCGAAGTAAATAGATGGCAGGAAATTGCAGTAGACCATAACAGATGGAGGCAGGTAGTACAGGCAGCGAAACCACACCCTGGGTTGTAAGGCTACGGAAGAAGAAGAAGAAATGAATTAGTTCTCGATCTTGAATATGCTCTCCAGGAGAAATGAATTATTAGTTCTTCATGTATTCAACGATTATTATAATACAAAGGGTCAATGAGATGATTGTAAATATAGTTTCAGTATAATACATGTTACCATGTTCCCTTTTCTAATGCGTAGGATAAATAATGTATCAACGATCATAAAGGAGAAATTCATTTGTGATTAGATTTATTACATAAAACATTTCCATTGAATGAAATTGAGCAGAGTCAATTAACAAGAAGGTGAATGTGAATTATAAGTTTTGTTGCTAGTTGGATATCTTAATCGTTATACACCCACTGATTTTATATAGGTCTGACATTTCCTAATTTGGAGTCTGATAGAAATGCATTCTCGGGAAACACATCCTGTACATTTTTTGTGTAGAACTATTTGTCATAATTAAATATAGGGAATATGACAATTAGATTTTCCAACACTGAATATTTCTGAGTGTAATGTAATGTTTTTTACTCAGAAAAATTTATTAGTTTCGATTATAACATAAATACTGATATAGTTAACAAATGTACCGAATTAAGGGATTTGGGTGTAACCTTTGATATAAAATTAACCTTTGCCACTCACGTAAAAACATTGGTTCCAGTTCTTATAAAATGTTAGATTTTGTAATTAGAAATTCCAAATGGCTGTCTCAAACTGAATCAACTGTGCTCTTAAATAAAAATGAAGGACACCCTACTGCGTAGCACTAGGAATGATAAAACCCCTCGGCGCATGAGCATGTCGTCAATATTTTTTGAATGTATTATATAAAGTAAATAACAATGAAAGTCGATTTCACGACTGAAATGAAGGAAAATTGCAATAAATGTATTAATAATTCGATATAACGAATAAAATCCGCGAAAATTTAGCAAAAATATAAACATCCCGGTTCATTTTGCTGCAAATTATGAATCAAATTGATAAGATGGGAAGCAAACACAGACGCAGAATCAAGCTGAAGCTATCAACGTCGCTTGGTTACCGTGGCACACAGAGTACTTCGACGCATGTTTTGTAGGACTTCGCATGTAGTAATGCCTATCTAAAAAACGCTACCGTAAAATGGGGCGAAAATGATCATTTTCTTTTTGTTTCTAACTCTAGTTTCATTCTAAACGCAATAATCGCAACGAATTTTACATGAGCAAGTGTACTTACAGTATATAAAACACTTCCATATAAGAAAATCCAAAAATAGTTTCAATTTTTACTTTTATAATGAGAATAGCAACTGATCAATTTTACACTTACAGTGGGGTCAAATTGATCACATGGAAAACACATAAAGGTACGTTTGATGTTCGCTGCCAATTTATGAGACACATCATCTTTATATCTACGCAGGAGACAATAGGCCCAATCTCTTCCTGGTTAATTATTTTGAAATTTTTCTACAGTGCGACCCGCACTGTCTAGATAGTTTTTGGCAAGTTGCCTAACATCTAATAGTGTCAAAGGGAATCCCCATTCCCCACACGTGTAAATAGCCCTAATGAAAGATTTCTCTTCCGTTGTAGAAAAAACAGACTGGCCACCATTTTTACCAACACGTCGTCTATGATACCGGTTGTTGAGAGTTCCATATGGAATTTTATATTCTTTTGATGCTTTTCGTATGCCCCATCCATGATCCACAACTTTTTCAAGGGCACGTTCTACGTTCTCGTCGGAGTAGTTTTTATAACTTCTCTCAGAGTAGTTTTTATAACTTCTCGGCCCAAGCTTTTTTTATAAGTTCTATAAGTTCGGTTCATGGTTAGATCCCTAAAATAAAAAAAATACGTATGAGTGCTAAAATTACCTGTTTTTACTTTAAAAAGGCAATCAATTTGATCCTACACCTGTGATCAATTTCACTCAACTGCTATGATCAATTGCACCCCACGAGTGATATTTTGAATTTCCCGCGTTCCTACATTAAACATTGTCAAACCGGCAGCATGCAATACATAACCAAACATCACTATTTATGATATTGTAGGTAAATGAGCCTAAAAACAAAGGGTTTTTTACATACCTTGGAAAGTTCTCGGTGTACCAAAAACGACGGAAATGTAGGACCACTTTGTCAACTTATTTTTTTGGAAAAAACTTTAATATTTTTCCGAACAAACCACAACCACGTTCTTGTTGTTCGTTGAACTAAATGAAACAAGGTTGCAAACTTGCTACTTTCGCATATTGCAACCGCCAAATGCAATAAAATTGAAATTTGATTTAGGGATCAATTTCACCCCACAAAATCAATTTCACCCCATTTTACGGTATAACTTATTCTTCGTTGGGAAAAATTGGGAACAAAAATTCTCTTATGAAATCATATGTATTTTATCGATATCCGTTGGAATTTTTAAAATCGGACCAGATGCCAACTTTTTTTCTTGAAACTCTAGCTTCGCCTCGGGGTAAAAACGCTATAATTTTTTATTCTTCGTTGGGAAAAATTGGGAATTGAAATTCCCTAATGAAATCATATGTGTTTTATCGATATCCGTTGGAATTTTCAAAATCGGACCAGATCCCAACTTTTTGTCGTGAGACTATAACTCCTTTAGCTTCGCCTCGGGGTAAAAATGAGAAACAATATACTTCTGTTTTTATCACTATTTTTTATTTAAAAAAAAAGTAAAAAAAGGTATATTGTTTCTCATTTATATTTGAAAATTTATCACAAAGTGACGGACATATCCATCCAATATTTAAACTGTGCTTTTATACTGTAGGTACCTTATCACGGTCAGAACTAGAATACTTTAGTGTAGTTTGGAATCCAGGATACGCGTTTTATATAAAAAGTATTGAATCGGTTTAGAGACGTTTTCTAAAGTATTTATACTAGATTCAGTGTTCCATTACTTGAAACTCGTAGAAAATATTTGGGAATTATGTTTTTATACAAAATGTTCAGTTATTCACTTGACTGTTCATTTCTACTTCCCCTTATAAACTTGCGTGTTCCGAGAATACCAAGTCGAGACATGAATGTTTTTTATCCACCCATAGCCCGTACAAATGTCCTAGCCTTTTCTCCACTTCATAAAATTTGTGGTGATTTCGAGCCATTTCATGAAGTCATTGACATATTCCCTGGCAGGCCCTGGTGATGTCAGGCGAGTTCTTCTCTGACTGCTACTTAGATTTAAGCTTTTCGTGTGACTTTGTGAGTGAGCTTTCTCCTTTCAACCTATATGATTTTTCAATTTTTGTTAGCTCACAGAGTTGCATCGTTTCCTATGTTTCTGTAATATTGTTTCCAATTTTTGTTTGTGTTGATTTTTTATATAATTTGCTTTTTTTTAAAATAAAAAACACACTTGGCTTAAGTTTCACTATATAAAAATATTTAAATAATGTATTTAGCAGTAAAGGATAGTCGACTACTGCTAAATACAGTATTTAAATATATTTATATAGTGAAACGTAAGCCAGGTGTGTTTTATTTTAAACTTTAAACTTTATTCTTTATGATGTTTCACCAAGTGATGTGCGAGAATTGAATTTCAGTGATTGCATCTTTTATTTTATTTTTTTCACTCTATAATTGTCTGAGGCTGCTGAGTGTTGTAGATCTAAATAAATAAATAAATAAATAACAAATACCTATTGGTTTATTTTATTATATGATTAAATGTTCCTCTCATGAATAAACGTTGACCGAATAAATTTCAGACTATATCTACCTATGAATGATTCTCCATGCCGTTAGAATTAATTAAAACTCATAGCTGTAGACCAACTTTCAAACGTTTAGATTCACTTTTCCCTTCTAGTTTTATCGTTTACTGTGAGTGAAAGTATATTTGTTAATTTAATATATCCTATTATACAATATCCAGTATTTTTTCCTCTTGTTATAGCCGATTATTCATGTCGTTATCATACAATTTCATGTAAATTTATAGCTTGAAAAATCGAAGTTGTCTATCTGCAGCGCCATGCGGAGAAGCATGGAACTAGCACCTATTTTTTATCTTACTTCTTGTTTCGGCCTTAGGTAATAGTAATTATGCAGTTGGTACTTGTACCGAAACATCCTAGAGTGGTGCTTATTAAGTGACCTATAGCCCCATCTGATTATAGAGCTGGTTGAACAGGAAAATAAGTAGAAAAGTTTACTCCCACTTCGCGAGAATATCGACGTAAGAATAGGTGTTACAACCGGCGATTGCATATTCGTTACATATTTAAAGTTATCAATGAATACATCGAAGTTGGTGTGGCGTAGTATGCAGTTCCAAAAAAATTACTTACATTCAGACGTAATTGGAACATTGTTTCGAATTAATCTGAAACGAAATGCGATTGTGACTAGAATGAAATTCAAAGGAAATGAAGAGGTTGATTTACTCGCCAAAAAAGGAGCACAAACGCCATTTACTGGCCCAGAACCTTTCTGTGGCATAGGAAAATACACCTATAAGAGAGAGTTTCGGAGCAGGAGGAAACCGAAAGAGAAACACTCTGGGGGAATCTCCTAGGATGGATCACTCCAAAAAATTCCTCCGGAACTTTAACCCTGCTACTGCACACTTATTTTTCAAGACACAAACTGCACATCGGGGTCTCAAAAACCCAATGAATAAAATGGAGTTTTTTCAAGTTGGTAATTTTTTTTTATTGTTTTTACACGTGGAATGGTTGAAGTGGTTATTTTGGAGAGCATATAACATATTAAAAAGTAGTTTAAACAAATGTTTTTATTTTAAAAATATCAAATTAAAAAAAAGGAAAAAGTGTTGCAACAAAATGCGTGATTCTTTAGAAATTCACAAAAACTAAAATTTTCGAATTCTAATTATACAAAACGTTTTCACTAAATGTCATTCTTTTTTATTGTGCAATTGAAAAAATTATAATTGCTCAAGTTTTTCTTAGTCAGTCTAATAAATCAGGCTGATTAATCAGTCTCAAAGCTCCTACATACCATTGCCCTGTGTGAATTGCAAAACGATTTATGGCACACGCTACAATGCATAGGTATTTGTTTTTCTGTCTTTGTTCCTATCGCAAAAATTACAACGAATTTTTCGCCGCAAATTTTCGTCATTTGGCGCAGTGATCTTCTAAGCGTTGGCAACCGTAGTCGTTCTCTGAGAAATGGTATTACCAAGGATATTCCCAGCTCTTATAGGAAAATCCTGCGTGTCCGATTTTTTTTCTGCCAAATCTCCCTTAGCAAAGGTAAGCTTTTATTTCTCGTCGATCTAGGAGGCCTTTCTTGCTCATTGCTTTGTTCGTTCTCATGAGCATTGTTTTTTCCACTAGCTTATTAACTGTTATTCTTACCAGCTTGTTTACTTTCCTTTTAACTGTGTTCTTCATTTTCATTGTCACTGTTCTATTCATTTTTATAACCCTGTTCAATTTCACATGCACTTTGTTTATCGTCTCCTCCATCTTATAATCGTTTTCGCTATCCGACAATTCTCCAATTTCATATCCATTTTCATGATCTGGAATGCTTCCAAGATTATCTACAACCTCCTGCAGTTTCTCATCTGTTAGCGGACGATTATCGTTCCTTTTAGGCTTTGGCATCTTCCTACAAAATAATAGAAAATAAAATTTCTAATAGAAAATATGTAACTTAATCCTGCACACTGGGACCTCAGTAACCCAGGAGCAGCTAAAATCTAATTTTACCACTTACCTATAAGCGTTAAAATGTTTTGCGTCCTGCCACACTCGTATACAACTGTTAACTGAATTTACATGGCACTGGTTCAAGGTCACAATCGAAACACGGCGCACAAGGTAGAATCTAAAGTGCACGTGGGTTTTCTAGACCCCAGTGTGCAGTTGCAGGGTTAAAATTGCAAGATTCAAAAGATATCTGGATCTCAGTAAGAATAAACTACACCTCCTCACTGGCTTCCTTACAGGACACTGTCGCCTCAGGAAGCATCTGATGAGAATAGGGTTATCAGAAACTGACGGGTGTAGGTTCTGTGGGTAGGAGCAGGAAATTCCTCTTCACCTGGCTACAGAATGCCTCGCCATTGCAAGCCAGCGAAAGAATGCTTTGAACAATAAACTTGTAGGAGTAAGGACATAACCTCCTTGAAGCCTTAGCAGATATTGGAGTTTATTAGTATTTTGGAACTAGAAGGCGAGCTGTAGGTAGATGGCATAGTACATAAAACAGCTCTGATGGGGGAGTACAATAGACCATAAGGTTGCAGTGCATATAACCTCAAATTAAATGATAAATAATGAATGAATAAAAATGAAATGCAATTTATATGGAATATAGTTACGCTAGAAAAGAAAGCATTTTCAATTCAAGCTTATAGAAGGGTTATCCTGAATACGTTTCTGGTACTCAACCTGTTCTCCTAAGTACATTACCGATTCGTGAACAAGTACCAATCATCCTTAATTCAAATAATATCCAGAAATTACACGTTGCTTGTGTTGCGCTCCCGGCCTACTATATTTTTTCACCATAACAATGAATCCCACGGGCGGACAATTATGCTCGTACACTAGTATGTGCGTTTTGTATAGGTCATTACGTCAGGATAGGCCGCGGCGCATGTAAGACGCGGTACTAGTTCCGCGTTGTCGAAATGACGGGTTACGGTTCGACAGGTAGAAAGAACAATACGAGTGGAAGACGTTTGATAGTCATGGAATAGCATTTCAAGGGAGATGCACCTAAGTGCATAGAAATATATTGAAGGCATTCGATAATCGATGTATTTTTATTCGTATTTTCACTGAAAATAATAGACTGTTGCAGTGTAACTCAAATTAAAAATACGGTGCGAGAGTTTTTTTAAAGAAATGCTTTTGGACCTTCTATTTCACGAGTTTCGAAATTTTTTTGGTTTCTGATATGTATATATATCTATATATATATATATATATATATATATATATATTTATATATATATATATATATATATATTTATATATATATATATATATATATATATATATATATATAATATATATATATATATATATATATATATATATATATATATATATATATATATATATATATCTCTATATATAAAAATGAATCCTTATTTCCCTTGGTCCCGCCATCACGCTTGAACGGCTGGACCGTCTTCACTAATTCTTTTTTTGTTGTGTTTTTTATTGTCACAAGAAGGTTCTTATGGAAGAAAAAATCAAGAAAACTGTGCGGGAAATTAGAAAATCTTTATATATAAAAATGAATCCTTATTTCCCTTGGTCCTGCTATCACGCTTGAACGGCTGGACCGATTTCACTAATTCTTTTTTGTTGTGTTTTTTATTGTCATAAAAAGATACATATGAGAAAAAAAATTAAGAAAATTGCGCGCGAAATTAGATAATCTCTATATATAAAAATAAATCCTTTTTTCCCTTTGTCTCGCCATCACGCTCGCACGGCTGGACCGATATATATATATTATATATATATATATATAATATATATATATATATATATATATATATATATATATATATATATTATATATATATATATATATATATATATATATAATATATATACATATATATATATATATATATATATATATAATATATATACATATATATATATATATATATATATATATATTATATATATATATATATATATATATATATATATATATATATATCGATAATATTAATTTTTTTCACAATTATTGAAATACAATAAACTGAAAATACGAAAAATATATAAATAATTTACGTTCACGAAGAACAGTATTAGTAAAATTCAGAACCTAATAATATATCGTTCGCAGTCAATTATCAATTTACGAATCGTGTCATAACATTTCTAACTTCAGATAAAGAACAATAGGCTCTATCTACGCTGTCTATTGTATAGCTTTAGGCACAAGAATTCCACGTGGTGATGAATTAAGGCTAGGCAACATTTGGCCAAGAAATAGCAATCCATCTTGCTGGTATTGTTGTGAATTTCATATTCGGTGAAAAATTCATAATGCCTTTATATATGTATAATCCTAGCATTTTCAATACATCATTCTTCTTGAATATGCCACGACAGGTTTCTATCCTTTCCATGGGGATGATTGTTCTGATATACCATCTCTGGTCCACAAAAATTATATTGGATAGACAACTTCATATGTTTCATGTGAATATTATTATCGAACGAACTAATCAGTATATACTAGTATTGTGCCTTGCATATACAGGGTGTTCGGCAAATGAACCGTCAAGATTTTTTGGGATATTGTTGGGGTCATTTGCTACCCTTGGACCCTGGCTCCTAAGAGTCAGGTTGAGGAGATATTGTTTTTTCAATCTTTTTCTCAAATTACCCAAAATTCCGCTTTCAAAATCTCGTGAGTTTTTTATTGTTGCTAGTAAAAGCATAATTTTTTCATTCCAATTGATAGTACCAAAGGGACACTTTATTCCACAAAATTAGTGATATTGAAAAAAGTAACAACAATTCAGAGCTTCATTTACTTTTGAGAACATTTCTACTTGATGACCTTTCAAACGGTTTTTTTATCAATGCTCCACATTGATAAAAAAACATTTCTGCTTAAAATTACATATATTTAGTTACAAATTTTGCTTCATCATTTCAGAAATGAATCATAAAACAACATCCAATCAATCTACCAGCTTCAGTATTACTGTGCAACAAAAAAATACAAAAATTTAAATCTTTTTATCAAATTTTAATATCACATTTTCTTGCAGCAGACAAAGATCTCCAGTCAGTGCTATTTATAACCAAAACAACTTCCACATTTTTACTACTACGTATGTAATATATACATATATGGACGTACACATCCTGTATTTTATTGTCATAAATAACAAAATAAAAGACAGCCTAGCCGAGAAACTGACCTTCCTTCACACACCCCTCAAGTTTATTTGCAACGCCGATAACTTCCTTGACAAACAACATTTCAATCATGTGTGCATGACTGTAACACGAGATAACCAGTTCTATTCGGTTTATCAAAGCATCGAGTAGGGACACTGCTTTAGATAACAGAACATTTAAATTAAAAATAACTGCATTCAAAAAATGGAAACATTCAGCCCAAAAATATTACAATCAAATCATGAAAACATACTAGTCGACCATGGTCAATTTCAACATTACATAAAGTGAAAAGGAAAATTCTTTAATAATTTAAAAAATTATCAAACAACTTTCCAAGGAAGCTGGTTATACGTATTCAGCAACGCAAAATCTGCATTCACAATCGTGGGGGGGGGGGGGTGGGGGGGGGGGGGGGTGGGGGGGGGGGGGGGTGGGGGGGGGGGGGGGTGGGGGGGGGGGGGGGTGGGGGGGGGGGGGGGTGGGGGGTCAGAGGAAGGAAATAGAAGGTGAAGCAAGATGTCCCGAAGATCTAGCGAATACCCGTGCTATGGCACCGAGGCTAAATCTTAAATTTCATTATATTCAATTTTATATGTCCTATTGAAAGTTTTAGGTAGGATACTTTGCTTTGAAAATATTCCAGCTACTTCAAATTAGTGTACTTCACCTGATTTGTATCGAGGAGCTTCGTAATATTTTGAAACTTAAGTTTTTGCTATTTTTTACTATTGGGCCATTAGGTTTTGCCTGTTAATTTTTTCGAGATGGCGAGATAACATAAAGAAGGACCTCTCAACTCTGGGAATCGAAGTAAATAGATGGCAGGAAATTGCAGTAAACCATAATCAGATGGAGGCAGGGTAGTACAGGCAGCGAAACCACACCCTGGGTTGTAAGGCTACGGAAGAAGAAGAAGAAATGAATTAGTGCTTCGATCTTGAATATGCTCTCCAGGAGAAATGAATTATTAGTTCTTCATGTATTCAACAACGATTATTATAATACAAAGGGTCAATGAGAATGATTGTAAATATAGTTCAAGTATAATACATGTTACATGTTCCCTTTTCTAATGCGTAGGATAAATAATGTATCAACGATCATAAAGGGAAGAATTCATTTGGTGATTAGATTTTATTACATAAAACATTTTCGCATGAATGAAATTGAGCAGAGTCAATTAACAAGAAGGTGAATGTGAATTATAAGTTTTGTTGCTAGTTGGATATCTTAATCGTTATACACCCACTGATTTTATATAGGTCTGACATTTCCTAATTTGGAGTCTGATAGAAATGCATTCTCGGGAAACACATCCTGTACATTTTTTGTGTAGAACTATTTGTCATAATTAAATATAGGGAATATGACAATTAGATTTTCCAACACTGAATATTTCTGAGTGTAATGTAATGTTTTTTACTCAGAAAAATTTATTAGTTTCGATTATAACATAAATACTGATATAGTTAACAAATGTACCGAATTAAGGGATTTGGGTGTAACCTCTCATATAAAATAAACCTTTGCCACTCACGTAAAAACATTGTTTCCAATTCTTATAACATGTTAGATTTTGTAATTAGAAATTTCAAATGGTTGTCTCAAACTGAATCAACTGTGCTCTTAAATAAAAATGAGAAACAATATACTTCTGTTTTTATCACTATTTTTTATTTTAAAAAATATAAAAAAAGTATATTGTTTCTCATTTATATTTAAAAATTCATCACAAAGTGACGGACATATCCATCCAATATTTAAACTGTGCTTTTATACTGTAGGTACCTTATCACGGTCAGAACTAGAATACTTTAGTGTAGTTTGGAATCCAGGATACGCGTTTTATATAAAAAGTATTGAATCGGTTTAGAGACGTTTTCTAAAGTATTTATGGATACTAGATTCAGTGTTCCATTACTTGAAACTCGTAGAAAGATTTGGGAATTATGTTTTTATACAAAATTTTCAGTTATTCAATTGACTTTTCATTTCTTTCTCTTATAAACTTGCGTGTTAAGAGATTACCTAGTCGAGACATGAATGTTTTTTATCCACCCATAGCCCGTACAAATGTCCTAGCCTTCTCTCCACTTCATAAGATTTGTGGTGATTTCGAGCCATTTCATGAAGTCATTGACATATTCCCTGGCACGCCCTGGTGATGTCAGGCGAGCTCTTCTCTGACTGCTGCTTAGATTTAAGCTTTTCGTGTGACTTTGTGAGTGAGCTTTCTCCTTTCAACCTTATGATTTTTCAATTTTTGTTAGCTCACAGAGTTGCATCGTTTCCTATTTTTCTGTAATATTTTTTCCAATTTTTGTTTGTGTTGATTTTTTATATAATTTGCTTTTTTTTAAAATAAAAAACACACTTGGCTTAAGTTTCACTATATAAAAATATTTAAATACTGTATTTAGCAGTAAAGGATAGTCGACTACTGCTAAATACAGTATTTAAATATATTTATATAGTGAAACGTAAGCCAGGTGTGTTTTATTTTAAACTTTAAACTTTATTCTTTATGATGTTTCACCAAGTGATGTGCGAGAATTGAATTTCAGTAATTGCATCTTTTATTTTATTTTTTTCACTCTATAATTGTCTGAGGCTGCTGAGTGTTGTAGATCTAAATAAATAAATAAATAAATAACAAATACCTATTGGTTTATTTTATTATATGATTAAATGTTCCTCTCATGAATAAACGTTGACCGAATAAATTTCAGACTATATCTACCTATGAATGATTCTACATGCCGTTAAAATTAATTAAAACTCATAGCTGTAGACCAACTTTCAAACGTTTAGATTCACTTTTCCCTTCTAGTTTTATCGTTTACTGTGAGTGAAAGTATATTCGTTAATTTAATATATCCTATTATACAATATCCAGTATTTTTTCCTCTTGTTATAGCCGATTATTCATGTCGTTATCATACAATTTCATGTAAATTTATAGCTTGAAAAATCGAAGTTGTTTATCTGCAGCGCCATGCGGAGAAGCATGGAACTAGCACCTATTTTTTATCTTACTTCTTGTTTCGGCCTTAGGTAATAGTAATTATGTAGTTGGTACTTGTACCGAAACATCCTAGAGTGGTACTTATTAAGTGACCTATAGCCCCATCTGATTATAGAGCTGGTTGAACAGGAAAATAAGTAGAAAAGTTTACTCCCACTTCGCGAGAATATCGACGTAAGAATAGGTGTTACAACCGGCGATTGCATATTCGTTACATATTTAAAGTTATCAATGAATACATCGAAGTTGATGTGGCGTAGTATGCAGTTCAAAAAAATTACTTATAGTCCGGGAGCCCACTGTCCGAAAGTCTACGTCATAAAACATCCGGATCATTCATGATTTATTTGAAAGGATTTATACCAAAGAATATTAAACCGTTGGTCTGCCTAAGCTCATCCTGGCGAGTCATAGTTATTGAACGTAATTTATTTGGCAAAAACTGGTACGTCACCTACGTCACAAAACATCCGACTGAAATTTATACACATTATAGATAAATATCAGTTATTTGAAATTGTCTTGGTCTGCCAAGCTTCACCCTGGCAGAAGTGCTCGGCAGACCACCCTAAAGCGGTGACAACTACTGTCAAATTGATTGATCTCAGTCAAGCCAGATCATAGATTGACAAGAAAGAATGTATGATAAATTCTCGGAACATTCCATTACCGCTGCTTGTCAGTATATAAGCTGTAAATCACGAAAGAGAGAATTTTTTTGTTTTATGTTGACTGTGATTTGTTTTGAAAAAAGTATATAAAGGTTACTCTTTGGATGTGCCTGGCTTACCACCACTAATCAAGTATTTCAATGGCGTGTCGGCAAGACATTTGCTATGATGAAGTTACCTATATATTATACTGCATAGCATTTATTTTTCTTATTCAGGCGCAAGAATAAATAAAGGAGATAGTTTGACACATGAACATACCACGTACAATAGACCAACACTCAAAAATTGGCCTTGTGATTTGTTAATCGTCATGGTGAATGCAAGACGAATAGGAAATTGAATTCGTTTAAACTCCAAGGGCATATCGGTCGGGATCATCGGATTCCTCAGAATGAGAACGTTTTCACCTCAGAATCTTCCTTAGAGTGCGTCATGTGAATAACATTGATCATCAGTTTTCTTATCACCAAACGCGTTCCGTTGCATATGTTAGATTGGTTTAGATTCCGAACCATGATGACTACCGGAGCCAACCTCAAGTTGTAAATTGTGTGGTGGTAAACCAGGCACATCCAAAGAGTAACCTTTATATGCTTTTTTCAAAACAAATCACAGTCAACATAAAACAAAAAAATTCTCTCTTTCGTGATTTACAGCTTTATACCGATAAGCAGCGGTAATGGAATGTTCCGAGAATTTATCATACATTCTTTCTTGTCAATCTATGATCTGGCTTGACTGAGACCAAACAAATGTTTTTATTTTAAAAATATCAAATTAAAAAAAGGAAAAAGTGTTGCAACAAAATGCGTGATTCTTTAGAAATTCACAAAAACTAAAATTTTCGAATTCTAATTATACAAAACGTTTTCACTAAATGTCATTCTTTCTTATTGTGCAATTGAAAAAATTATAATTGCTCAAGTTTTTCTTAGTCAGTCTAATAAATCAGGCTGATAAATCAGTCTCAAAGCTCCTACATACCATTGCCCTGTGTGAATTGCAAAACGATTTATGGCACACGCTACAATGCATAGGTATTTGTTTTTCTGTCTTTTTTCCTATCGCAAAAATTACAACGAATTTTTCGCCGCAAATTTTCGTCATTTGGCGCAGTGATCTTCTAAGCGTTGGCAACCGTAGTCGTTCTCTGAGAAATGGTATTACCAAGGATATTCCCAGCTCTTATAGGAAAATCCTGCGTGTCCGATTTTTTTTTCTGCCCAATCTCCCTTAGCAAAGGTAAGCTTTTATTTCTCGTCGCTCTTGGAGGTCTTTCTTGCTCATTGCTTTGTTCGTTCTCATGAGCATTGTTTTTTCCACTAGCTTGTTCACTGTTATTCTTACCAGCTTGTTCAATTTCCTTTTCACTGTGTTCTTCATTTTCATTGTCACTGTTCTGTTCATTTTCATCACCCTGTTCAATTTCACAAGCACTTTGTTCATCGTCTCCCTCATCCTCCTTCATCTCATAATCGTTTTCGCTATCCGACAATTCTCCAATTTAATATCCATTTTCATGATCTGGACTGCTTCCAAGATTATCTACAATCTCCTGCAGTTCCTTATCTGTTAGCGGACAAATATCGTTCCTTTTAGGCCTCGACATCTTCCCACAAAATAATAGAAAATAAAGTTTCTAATAGAAAATATGTAACTTAATCCTGCACACTGGGACCTCAGTAACCCAGGAGCAGCTAAAATCTAATTTTACCACTTACCTATAAGCGTTAAAATGTTTTGCGTCCTGCCACACTCGTATACAACTGTTAACTGAATTTACATGGCACTGGTCCAAGGTCACAATCGAAACACTGCGCACAAGGTAGAATCTAAAGTGCACGTGGGTTTTCTAGACCCCAGTGTGCAGTTGCAGGGTTAAAATTGCAAGATTCAAAAGATATCTGGATCTCACTAAGAATAAACTACACCTCCTCACTGGCTTCCTTACAGGACACTGTCGCCTCAGGAAGCATCTGATGAGGATAGGTTTATCAGAAACTGACGAGTGTAGATTCGGTGAGGAGGAGGAGGACTCTCCTATTCCCCTGGCTACAGAATGCCTCGCCATTTCAAACCAACAAAAGAAATGCTTTGGTTAAGAAACTTTTAGGAGTGAGGAAGCCTTCCCAGATATTGGAGTTTATTAATACTCTGGAACTAGAAGGCGAGCTGTAGGTAGATGGCATCAGAGCTGTGACGAGCACTGAAGAATAGTGCTTCGAGCACTAAGCACTAAGTACTTGAAAAAAAAGGCTCCCGGTCTCGAGCACTAAGCACTTATTTTTACAAAAGGCTTGCGATTACTAAGCACTTTATGAAAGTAATTTGACATTTCGAGCACTAAGCCCTAAGTACTTTTTTAGGAATTGTTGAAATTGAGGTTATTTTAATCGGTAAAGAAATTGTAAGCTGGCATATGTGTATGAGATTATTGAGGGGCGAGAAGAGATGCACAGGGTGCTACAAATTCGATGCTCACTATGAGCTGGTACAGAACTATACAGGGTGTTTCATTGGTAAATGAACATATCTACGACAACCTGAGCTAGAGCTATCCTAGGCGAGTCCAAAAAATCGATATATGATAGGTCTAATCAATTCCATAACCGAGTTTATGCAACGAAAATTTCAATTCCTCATAACTTTTGAACCAACCAGCATAGTCGGTTGATATTTGGAACGTATGATTCACTTACACAGGTCGACCGATTTATATTTGAATTTCCAGAAAATTCCAGGTCCGTATTTGAAAATTATGGGACTTCTTCCAAGCGGAGATTCAACACCCTGTATATTAAAATTCTGGGATTTGATTGAGATATTTGAAAAGAGCAGAAAATTTTCAATGGGGTTCAGTATATTTCATTGTCCCGCACTTCATTTTGCTCGAAGAGAGGTTAGGTTAGGTTAGGTTAGGTTAGGTTAGGTTAGGTTAGGTTAGGTTAGGTTAGGTTAGGTTAGGTTAGGTTAGGTTAGGTTAGGTTAGGTTAGGTTAGGTTAGGTTAGGTTAGGTTAGGTTAGGTTAGGTTAGGTGAGGTTAGGTTAGGTTAGGTTAGGTTAGGTTAGGTTAGGTTAGGTTAGGTTAGGTTAGGTTAGGTTAGGTTAGGTTAGGTTAGGTTAGGTTAGGTTCAGGGAAAGATCCAATTGAATATTGGAATTCCACTAAATTCTCAGAAAAATCGTACATTGTACGGCGGGGGACTTACGTCCTTCGGAATTGAAATCTGTTGCCCTCTGTAGTTAACATCCTTATAACTCCCTTGATACGTAAATAACTATAAGCATATAGGCATTCTCACACGCCATTTTTGATCAATTTCATAAAGATCATAGACACATTTAAATTTAAATAAAACAGAAACAAGATATGCTTCTGTAATCTGTGACCTACGAACATTGATATTAGCTAAATGACACAGATTTTATTGAAAATAGGATAAAAAAGGACCTGTGTAGAATCTTAGTATTAGTATTTAATCACCTAAGTGATGATTAATATATCAAATAGGAGAAACCCTTATGGAAAGCACAGAGTATTTTAAGATTCAATATTTCATATTAAAAATCCCATGCTTATTATTCATATTTCATCAGAATATAGGTACTGAAAAAACTATGCGTTTTAGATAGTTGAATTCCATGCCCATAAAAAAATCCAAAATTTTCATTCAATGTATTGACTACATACAAGTAACATATTATAAGTAATGGTGTACAACTCATCAAAATGAAACAAATTCAAACTTCCCCATTAGCTTTCAATAAAAATAAGTTTTCGAAGTTCCTGTCACTCAGAGCATGACGTCTTGGTGCATTTACTATAGACGCAAATGAAAACAGTCTTTCAACAGGAGCACTTGATGGAAGGGGGGTGTTGTTTTTTATAAATAATTTTTTTATAGACTTGACACTAACGTGAGATGTTTATCACTGAAATGATATCAACACACGATCATAGCGCCGCCGCATACGCATATTTGTGTTAGGACAAGTTTGGCTCAGGGCTTAGTGCTTAGTAATCCGCAGAAGTGCTTCTAAGCACAAAGCCTTATGTTGAAGGACTTCAATTACTAAGCACTAAGCACTGCTTTTGAAAAGGGCTCGGAAGCACAGTGCTCGGGAGCACAAAAGGGCTCCGAGTGCTTTCACGAGCACAAAGCACAATGCTTTGGCACAGCTCTGGATGGCATAGTACATAAAACAGCTCTGATATGGGAGTACAATAGACCATAAGGTTGCAGTGCATATAACCTCAAATTAAATGATAAATAATCAATGAATAAAAATGAAATGCAATTTATATGGAATAGTGACAGTCAGAGAATTCATGGGGAATATAGTTACGCTAGAAAAGAAAGCATTTTCAATTCAAGCTTATAGAAGGGTTATCCTGAATACGTTTCTGGTACTCAACCTGTTCTCCTAAGTACATTACCGATTCGTGAACAAGTACCAATCATCCTTAATTCAAATAATTCCAGAAATTACACGTTGCTTTGTGTTGCGCTCCCGGCCTACTATATTTTTTCACCATAACAATTGAATCCCACGGGCGGACAATTACTGCTCGTTACACTAGTATGTGCGTTTTGTATAGGTCATTACGTCAGGATAGGCTGCGGCGCATGTAAGACGCGGTACTAGTTCCGCGTTGTCGAAATGAGGGGTTACGGTTCGACAGGTAGAAAGAACAATACGAGTGGAAGACGTTTGATAGTCATGGAATAGCATTTCAAGGGAGATGCCCCTAAGTGCATAGAAATATATTGAAGGCATTCGATAATCGATGTATTTTTATTCGTATTTTCACTGAAAATAATAGACTGTTGCAGTGTAACTCAAATTAAAAATACGGTGCGAGAGTTTTTTTAAAGAAATACGTTTTGGACCTTCTATTTCACGAGTTTCGAAATTTTTTTGGTTTCTGATATGTATATATATATATATATATATATATATATATATATATATATATATATATATATATATATATATATATATGTATGTATATATATATATATATATATATATATATATATATATATATATATATATATATATATATATATATATATATATATATATAATATACGGCTGGACCGATTTCACTAATTCTTTTTTTGTTGTGTTTTTTATTGTCAGAAGAAGGTTCTTATGAAAGAAAAAATTAAGAAAATTGTGCGGGAAATTAGAAAATCTCTATATATAAAAATGAATCAACGGCTGAACCGATTTCAATAATTCTTTTTTTGTTGTGTTATTGTCAGAAGAAGGTTAATATGAAAGAAACAATTAAGAAAATTGCCCGGGAAATTAGAAAATTTGAGAATAATTAAAAACAATATAAAATCATTTCTAAAATTCTTTTTTTGTTGTGTTTTTAATTGTCAGAAGAAGGTTCTTATGAAAGAAAAAAATTAGAAAATTGCGCGGGAAATTTGAGAATATTTAACCACCATATAAAATTATTTCTAATCTATGTCATTTTTATTTTGTCATGACTTAGAATAGATCAAACCATATTTTTGCATCTTTTCATTTTTTTAAATTTTATCCACAGATCCGCAATAGGACTGCTAGATAGCAATCGAAAATAACAATAGTCGATTTGAGAATAGGTCGTAATATATTTTTCATACTCCCAATGATTAACATTTTTGCCGGGTCAGATAGATTGATAGATAGATAGATAGATAGATAGAGAGATAGATAACTAGATAGATAGATAGATAGATAGGTAGATATACATCGGCAGATAGATGAATAGATAGAAAGATAGATAGATAAAAATAATTTATATGGCAGAACAACGTTTGCCGGGTCAGCTAGTATATATATATATATATATATATATATATATATATATATATATATATATATATATATATATATATAATACATATATATATATATATATAACTGAGATTGAATTCTCGCACATCACTTGGTGAAACATCATAAAGAATAAAGTATAAACTTTAAAATAAAAAACACTTTGCTTATGTTTTACAATATAACAAATATTTAGATACTGTATTTAGCAGTAACGAAAAGTCGACATGTTTCGAGTTATGATAATAAGTTCATAACTCGAAACATGTCGACTTTTCGTTACTGCTAAATACAGTATCTAAATATTTGTTATATTGTGAAACATAAGCCAAGTGTTTTTTATTTTAAAGTTTATACTTTATTATATATATATATATATATATATATATATATATATATATATATATATATATATCGATAATATTAATTTTTTCCACAATTATTGAAATACAATAAACTGAAAATACCAAAAATAAATAAAAAATTTACGTTAATGAAGAACAGTATTAGTAAAATTCAGAACCTAATAATATATCGTTCGCAGTCAATTATCAATTTACGAATCGTGTCATAACATTTTTAACTTCAGATAAAGAACAATAGGCTCTACGCTGTCTATTGTATAGCTTTAGGCACAAGAATTCCACGTGGTGATGAATTAAGGCTAGGCAACATTTGGCCAAGAAATAGCAATCCATCTTGCTGGTATTGTTGTGAATTTCATATTCGGTGAAAAATTCATAATGCCTTTATATATGTATAATCCTATACATCATTCTTCTTGAATATGCCACGACAGGTTTCTATCCTTTCTATGGGGATGATTGTTCTGATATACCATCTCTGGTCCACAAAAATTGTATTGGATAGACAACTTCATATGTTTCATGTGAATATTATTATCGAACGAACTAATCAGTATATACTAGTATTGTGCCTTGCATATACAGGGTGTTCCGCAAATGAACCGTCAAGATTTTCTGGGATATTATTGGGGTCATTTGCTACCCTTGGACCCTGGCTCCTAACAGTCAGGTTGAGGAGATATTGTTTTTTCAATCTTTTTCCCAAATTACCCAAAATTCCGCTTTCAAAATCTCGTGAGTTTTTTATTGTTGCTAGTAAAAGCATAATTTTTTCATTCCAATTGATAGTACCAAAGGGACACTTTATTCCACAAAATTAGTGATATTGAAAAAAGTAACAACAATTCAGAGCTTCATTTACTTTTGAGAACATTTCTACTTGATGACCTTTCAAACGGTATGCTCCACATTGATAAAAAACATTTCTGCTTAAAATATTTAGTTACAAATTTTGCTTCACATTTCAGAAATGAATCATAAAACAACATCCAATCAATCTACCAGCTTCAGTATTACTGTGCAACAAAAAAATACAAAAATTTAAATCTTTTTATCAAATTTTAATATCACATTTTCTTGCAGCAGACAAAGATCTCCAGTCAGTGCTATTTATAACCAAAACAACTTCCACATTTTTACTACTACGTATGTAATATATACATATATGGACGTACACATCCTGTATTTTATTGTCATAAATAACAAAATAAAAGACAGCCTAGCCGAGAAACTGACCTTCCTTCACACACCCTTCAAGTTTATTTGCAACGCCGATAACTTCCTTGACAAACAACATTTCAATCATGTGTGCATGACTGTAACACGAGATAACCAGTTCTATTCGGTTTATCAAAGCATCGAGTAGGGACACTGCTTTAGATAACAGAACATTTAAATTAAAAATAACTGCATTCAAAAAATGGAAACATTCAGCCCAAAAATATTACAATCAAATCATGAAAAACATACTAGTCGACCATGGTCAATTTCATACATTACATAAAGTGAACAAGGAAAATTCTTTAATAATTTAAAAAAATTATCAAACAACTTTCCAAGGAAGCTGGTTATACGTATTCAGCAACGCAAAATCTGCATTCACAATCGAACGGTGAATTATAGAAATTGTCAAGTCGCACACACAATCAAGTTGTGAATGCAGATTTTGCGTTGCTGAATACGTATAACCAGCTTCCTTGGAAAGTTGTTTGATAATTTTTTTAAATTATTAGAGAATTTTCCTTGTTCACTTTATGTAATGTATGAAATTGACCATGGTCGACTAGTATGTTTTTCATGATTTGATTGTTGTATTTTGCGTATTAAGCGACTAGAATATTCGGAGCGCGCTCTCGTGAGTATATCCAAAGGTTTTAAATCACTATGTTAGTGTGCCTTGGAATCATATACACCACTGTTGTAGAGTAGATATCTTCATATCAGGAGGTACGTGTTTAAGCGACGAATTTCTGTATTTTCAGTCTAAGCGGCGAATTGTTGTTTCCCAATATCTTTGGTGGGATGGCGCTCTGGATTCTTATCCAGCCAGTGTTACTGACCACGATTTGTATTGGGGAACAATTAGAAATTTGTTAATTCACTCCGATTCAAATAAGCTGCACTGATGAGATCTAATAAGATCGAAACAGCTGTATGCAGATTTTGAGTCGGGGTGACTTGACAATTTCTATAATTCACCGTTCGATTGTGAATGCAGATTTTGCGTTGCTGAATACGTATAACCAGCTTCCTTGGAAAGTTGTTTGATAATTTTTTTAAATTATTAAAGAATTTTCCTAGTTCACTTTATGTAATGCAAAAATATTACTAGACTAATAGTAGACTATTGGACAACTGTATTTGTTATAACTTTTATTTTTGTTATTCGTGAATTGCAAACGAGGTTTCAGATTAGGGATGTGGTCTGGTAATTCAATAAACAATTTATATTTGCATTTTGGGTTTCAACTCAGGTACCCTGTTAGTAGCAAAATAATTTATGTTAAAGATATTCTAACCAAGCAATTTGGCTAAGACATAAGTTTTCATATCAACCTAGTTCATTATCTAATATTTTAGATGCTCTGTTGGATCACCTATATATAGTATAGGTAAAATCTTTTATTGCTTGGTATATTCAATATGAATTCCTGGAGATCATAAAAGAAATCTCCATATCTTCAAAAGAAACATGATATTCTATTTTTTGGATTGATTGGGCCGATACTTGGTGTAAATTAATAAACATATTAAAACAATGGTTAAAACTTTTGGAATTATGCCTGGAACAGAATTATTTTAGTTTCAATGATAAGATTTACAGCAGTACTGAAGGCTTAATTATGGGAAACCCGCTGAGCCCTTTGTTGGCTGAAGTATTTATGGATAATTTGGAACAGTTAATTCATAATCATCCTGTTAGTCGACAATTCGTTTATGGGTTTAGATATGTGGATGATATTATTTGTTGTTTCACTGGTACTCTTAGACAACTAGACTGCTTTCAAACATTCATTAATACTTTACACCCTAATATAAAATTCACTTTAGAGATGGAAAAAGATAACTCGATTAACTATTTGGATTTGAAAATAACAAAAGTAGATAACAAACATAATTTTTCAATTTTTCGCAAACCATCGAACACTGATAGCGTCATATATAGTACTTCCCTACATCCTTTCCAACACAAAATGGCAGCTTTCAATAGTATGGTACATCGTTTAGTAAATATTCCACTTTCAAATGCCAATTTTAACATCGAGAAAAATATAATTAAACAAATTGCCGTAAATAATAATTATGATCCCAATATTATAGACAATATGATAGATAAAAAGTTTTTCAAAAATGCGATTTACCAGGTGTACCCCCTTACTAAAAATAATATCAAATACAACAGCCTCACTTTCATCGGAAATTCAAGTAAAAAACTTAAATCTCTCTTATCTAAGCACAACATTAACATTGCTCATCGTACCGGTAATAATTTAGGAAATCATATAAAAAATAATAAATCCAAAGTTCATAAACATAATAAATCAGGAGTTTATAAAATTAATTGTGGCGATTGTGATAAGTTTTACATTGGTAGAACTTTCAGAAGTTTTCAAACTAGAATTTCAGAACACAAAAGAAGCTTTGTTAATCAGAAGTCGGATTCACATTATGCAAACCATTTAATCCAAGAAAATCATACATTCAATTTCGATTTTAAAATATTAAATACTGAAAGTAAGGGAATTAAACTTAATTTTTTAGAATAATTACAGATAAATAAATACAAGCATTCCGGTCTCCTATTGAATAGCCAAATCGATCATACTTCAAGCCCCCTTCTTAATCTTTTCAAAATTACCGAACTACCTGACTAGCAGTTCAGAATTGGTTTTTCCTTTTCTAATAATTATTTGTAACCATCTTTGTATTTATCCTTCTACATAATTTGTCATTTCTTGTTTTCGATATAACAGAGAATCATAGTTAGTTTGCCATTAGCATCTGAAGAAGGTGAAGTTCCACCGAAACGTGCGTCATGCGTTATTTCTTATAATAAATGTGTAAATTGTTATTTTTAACCATTGTTTTAATATATTCTATTTTGTCTGGTTTATTCTTTTTAGATATGGTTTATTTATAATTAGGCGAATATGCCAATTACCGATCAACCTACTAATGCGATATATCTAATTTCTTATGTTTATAATAATAATAACAATTATTATAATAATACAAAGATATACAGATAAATTGAATTCCAATCAAAATACAAGATGCCACTATACTATTGAATAACAAAAGATTTAAACTATGCTAACTAGATCAATAACTGTATATTTAGAATAATACAGGACATCATGTTCAACTCCCTTCCTATGAATTAACAAAAAAGTCCATCATTTACAATACTAAGAAAATTTACAACCACCTTCCAGATGAATTAAAATCTATAACTTCCTTGGACAATTTTCGGAAACAAACAAAATCTTATTTTCTTGCTAGGCCTTATTACACCATAGAGGACTACTATTCTGAGCATTGATGGATATGATCAAATCGAAGCTTCGATTGAAATTTTTGACACTCACTCTTGGTTCTATTTTTGATAATAAAAAATTTGTATATATTTCGTATGAAAATGTGGTTTGTTGTGTTTTTATTTCTATGTTTTAGGGGAGACCGGTTACAAAAGTAACATTTTGTACTTTCGCCTTGGTTTCTCGTTAGGTGTTATTATTTCGGTGAAATTGATATAGTCATACATAAATTCCGTTTATGTTCTATACATTAGCATCTTAAATTACCTTATTATTGTGTATTTTGCATGAATCACAGAAACTTTAAAAAAATTTGTCTTTTGTTACTTTCGACCACGTTGGCGGGCCGAAAGTAACACGTTGTGGGTCGAAAGTAACAGGGCAAAGAGGTTTGTAATGAATATGATATGACATATTTAATCAAACAAATATTTATTGGAAAATTGAGTGCAGTCTTCTCTATTCAGACTCGCAATTATGGCACACATAATTCATTGACGCATTCAGTACCTATGAGACCACATATTTTGCATTCGAAACAGTGTAAACTTTGCTCATTTAGTCGACTACTGCTAAAATTTTCTAAACAAACGAGGTAGAAGCAATCTTCGTCGTCAAATTTATTTTCTTTGTCTACAATTGCGCTAGTATTTCTAGCTTAAATTTTTTTATGTATTTCTATGCAATGTAACATGGCAGACATTCAATTTTTTTTGCTATGGCTCTAATTTTTTCACCATCATTAAAATGCTCTTCAGCCGCTTTTCGATAGACATGTTAGTTGTTATTCGTGCGGTGGTTATTATGCGTTGTCGCGGCATTTTGTTGAAATAAACACACACACATAAAAAGTTTACTCAGAGTAAATCAATACGGGGACAAAAGTAACATGTTACTTATGTACCCATAGGGCTGCGTTACTTTTGTACCCTACAGCATTTTTGTTAGAACATGAAAGATACCCTTGAAACGGAACATGTTAGACAAAAACGAATTTGAGCACTGTAAAATCAATCTAATCGAGTATCATTATGCAAATATTCAGATTAATATCATCCCTTTAATACTACATAAACATTAAATAAGTAAACGTCAAAAAATTTACTTTTGATTTGTGAAATCACGTAGCGTCCTCTCACACGATCTAACAGTGCGTGGCGCGAGCGGCGATTTAATGCAACTGAAGGTGGCGCCACTGGCTATCACCTGACAGCAGCTAAGTGGTGTTTTGACAATTCTTTAAACCTACAGAGATTTGTTACTTTCGACCCGTCGTTACTTTTGTACCCGGTCTCCCCTACATTATTTAGTTCGTAGATTTTTTCGCTTGATGTGTTTTTATTTCTATATTTTACATTGTAAGTTTTTCGCTTAATTTGTGTAATTGTATAATTTTAAAGACAATAAAGCATATTTCGATTTGATTTGATTAATTTGATACCACATGAAGTTTCTTCAAAGCATTAGGTATATTTTCAGATAACATAAAATTCCTATTTGACTCTCGTCATTATATACACATACGCACCGGGCGTATAATTCTTAATATAATGATTTTTATGAATGTCGTTCCCCGCTGGTTTAATGTCAGCTGCAGCGGAGCTATATTGATTTGCGGCTGACCTTGTATATCACGATAATTCTCCGATATAGACACTGAAAAATAAGGATTCATTCTATCTCGTTAATGTAGACATCCCGCTGCGATGTCGAGGATAAGATGAATAGTTTCAGGATGAATGATTAATACCTATTCCGTCTAAAAGTCTGGAAGATATTCGGAAAAAAGCGCGAGCGGCAGAGTTCTGTCACTGATGAGGTCGTAGTTT
>JARQZK010004492.1:20000-80000 GCA_030704885.1 Cynegetis impunctata | reverse complement strand
TCTTGAAAAAAATGAAAAAGGGGTTGCATGTTTCACTCCTTCACAAGATATCATCAAAATCAAAAAAATATCCAAAGGTAGCCTTTTTATTGATAGAACACACCCACAAAATACCATTTCTTTAACACTCCATAAATTTCAAGAAAAAATAAATAAAACAAATTTTTTTTCTCATTTTTGGAAGCGTGTAACTTTTTAAAGAAACGCCTTAGAGCATTAGTTTACATGAAAGACCCTCTTTTATTTTCGACAAGGAATCATCCCCCAAAGATAAGATAATTAGTATATAGACTGGGAATTCTGAAAACTCTTATGAAACTATTTAAAACGTCTCTTTCTTTTCAGGTCCAGCACCCCACGTATCAACAACGATTCTAATCTGGAAAACTCTAACTGTGACAAGGGTCCACGCTTGGTACCATCGGTCCGGCAGGTTCATCCGGTACACGAGGAAAAAATTCATCCTATGTGTGGGGATGTGGATGCTAGTCCTCCACCGTACCCAAAAAGGGCCAGTTTAGACTCTAATACGAGCCCTACTCAGTGTTGGGGAGCTTTCGATTGCGATCCAAAAAGGTAAATTCGATATATATTTACGCAAGAAAGGTTTAGATGAATTGTGAAGCTTTTAGAAGGATTTTCAAATGAATGAAAATCGAAATATTTGATGATATGAATGAAGCTCATGGTGCATTTGATTGAAAATTTTGAAATGCAAAGTAGAAGTGTAAACGTTGTAATGATTTGATATACTTATGTATAATCAGTAGTAATACTATGAGTACTTCAAAATAATCAGGTTATACATCGATAACTTGTTGCATAATTACAAAGAGTGTCAGTTTGACAGTGTGTATACTACTAACACGATTTGTAATCATGCAGGAAATTTGTGATGTATAACCGTATTTATTTTGAAGTACGTATTGTATTTGGTACGATTATTTATTGAGTAAATTGAGTAAAATCTCCGAATCGACTCATTTTTGAACAAGTATTATCAGTTATAATATCACAAGAGCATCGACAATAATCGATTATACTTCCGAGTCACGAGACGTATTTTGCGAAACATCCACGAGAGCGCAGCTCGAGTGGTGTTTTAGGAAAATACGTCGAGTGACGAGGTCAGTATAACGATTATTTTCGATTGCTCGAGTGGTATTCATAACGATTAAATAACGAATAAAAAATAGTAGTATTAGATTTTTCGACAAACGTCAAAACATTGTCAATCCAGAGTCGTATAAGACAAGGATTATGAAGTATTTAATCAATGGAAGTTGCTTCAGTTGTCCTCGTACAATGAGCGGGTGTTATCATCCATAATGCCCGCTCATAACGCCCTAGGGCATAATGAGTGTATTTATAGCAACCGTATCTAAGGTAAAATCAACAAATAATATACAACAAAATAAAAAATAATCAATCTTATAGATCAAACGAGGGTTATCGGGTCAGTATAAAAGTATAGCTAAATGAATAGACCTGACTTGTTTCACTTGAATTCTCAATTTTACCGATCTTGAAACAAAAAGGCTTGCCAAGTTGGTTCTTTCCAGTTGTAATGCAGCACTCCAAAATTTAATTTCCTTTTCTTCTTCTTGCTGGTCAGTTTAACTCAACAGTAGATGCATAATGAAATATCTCTTGATTATTTTAGTTTGTTTTAGGTGATTCCGTGTTATTTATTTGGATTATACTTTATTGTAGGTATTTATCTCATGATAATATTTGTCGCTATCAAATATTATTGTATTTTATGGCTTGTTTCATGAGTACTTAGAAATTCATACTATTATTAAGTTAGGTGATGCTACGAAGTTTTCATACAACAGCGCTATATCTATTCTGGTAACTGAGATTGAGTTCTCGCACATCACTTGGTGAAACATCATAAAGAATAAAGTTTAAACTTTAAAATAAAACACTCATGACTTAAGTTTCACGGTAGGAAAATATTTATATACTGCATTTAGCAGTAGAGGATAGACCGACTACAGGAGTACAGGAGAGTATTCTGAGTATTACATCTTATTTTATAAAACAGACAAAAGCAGAGGTAATATCTACCTGGAAATCAATTTGTTCGTTTACAAGGGGTAATTTACTATTATGGACGGAACTTATTTCGAGAATTTCAAGAAGGTCAAGGCGCTTTTCTTTGTTACCTGAATGCAACAATTGTTTTTTTGTTGAAATCCAGAAAATGAGTAGCAAAATTTGTAACAGACTATCGAAAAATAACGTTATAACAATTTTTTTTTATTTTTAAAAAGAGGTGGGACGTGTGCCCTCTCACATCGCCCGACCCCCGTACAATTTGTCTTCGTCATCTATGGACTATAGCCATCAAATTACTAAATGAGGGGAACCACTGAAAACTCAGAACGCACACAAACACCGAGGAATACGGTGAGAATCGAACCCACCAACTCCGTCAACGAAGACGAATGTCCTGCTTTCTATATTGGACAAACAGGAAGGAATTTAAACATTTGTGTTGCAGAACATAAAAAGTCAATTTTACAAAATAAAAATACCACTGGCTCCTCCGAACATTGTATAAAATTTAATCATTACCTGGATTTCGACCAACCCCAATTGTTGCATTCAGGTAACAGAGGAAAGCGCCTTGACCTTCTTGAGATTCTCGAAATAAGTTCCGCCCATAATAGTAAACTACCCCTTGTAAACGAACAAATTGATTTTAAGGTATCACCTTCGCTTTCTTCTGTTTTATAAAATAAGATGTAATACTCTCCTGTAGTCAGTCTTGATAATGAGTTCTTAACTAGAAACATGTCGACTATCCTTTACTGTTAAATACAGTATATAATAATTTTTATATAGTGAAACTTAAGCCAAGTGTGTTTTATTTTAAAGTTTAAACACTATTCTGTTTTTTAGTTTTTCACTAACAAAATTCTAGAAACTATTGTATATTTTCCTGGAGAGCATTTTCCAGTAAAATTATATGAATAAAGCGAGTATTTTGCCCGTTTCGTCATAATGTCCGTGACTTTCTCTAAAAAGAAGTTTAAAAAGAGTCCAATATTGTAATCAAAGAATTAAAATTTAGTTTCGCTAATATTTAGAGTATGTTTCTTTATCTCCATATCTCCATTAGCTCGACTTTTTTTGCTTAATCATAATAACATAACTGAATGAATGAAAACCAAGTAATGTTTTAAATAGTTGATGGAATCCGTCGTTACTACGTGATAATTTAACATGATGGACAAAACTAAATTTGAATTTACTACGTTTATTATCACAAAATACTGTTGATTTAGTACGGAAACTGAAAAACTTTGTAACTCCTGCTAACTCTTTTCTTGTTAGCTTCGATGTTGATAATATGTTCTCCAATATACTAGCAGATGAGTGTTTACCACTTGTCTTAGATATTTTGCAACAATCCACTATGGATATTATTAAAATAAATGATATCATTTACTTATTAGATATATGACTTAGTCAAAATTACTTCCAGTTTGATAACAAAATTTTTGAACAATCTAGTGGGCTGGCTATGAGTTCCTCCTTAAGTCCGCTTATTGCAGACATTTTCATGTCACATATAGAGAACATAATATTCAATTCTACAAAAGCATCGCATATAAGTTTTTGGCATAGATACGTCGATGATGTAATTGCTTGTTTAAAGGGCACCGCGAGACAATTAGATCAGTTTTTGAATTATATTAATAGCATTCACCCAAATATAAAGTTCAAAATTGAAAAAGAATTGGATCGACAGATAAACTTCTTGGATTTAACTATCTTTCATAATAATAATACTTTGAGTTTCGATATATATAGAAAACTTTCACGGATATATGTATTCCGTCGGATTCAAATCATCCTCTTTCCCATAAACATTTAGCTTTTAATTCAATGATCCACAGAGCGTTTTCAATTCCATTATCCGTAACAAATTTAGCAAAAGAAATTTCTACTATAAAAATAATTGCTTCAAATAATGGTTTTCATACAAGTTTGATAGATAAAATGATAAACAAGAAACGTAGTCAACTAGCGTACAACAGCATATATCCTCAATTAAAAGTAGAAAAATCGGAAAAATTCACATCTTTAACATATTTTGGTCCTCTAACAGAAAAAGTTGCTAATGTCATACCTAAATGTAATGTTAAAATTGCTTTCAAACCTAAGACAAAACTCTCAGGATTTTTATTCAATGCCAAAGATATCACTTCAAAATTTGAAAGTTCAGGAGTTTATAAGTTGATTTGTCCTGTATGTAAAGGAGTATATATAGGTCAGACTGGTCGATCGTTCAAGACAAAATTTAAAGAACACCGACAATCTTTTTTGAAAAATAGAACGGATTCAACGTTTTCAAATCAATGCCGTGAAAACCACCACCCGTTTCCACAAATAGATAACTTTCAAATTATGTACAAATCACCGAAAGGAACAAAACTAACTTACTTAGAATCATTAGACATTTTTAAACTCCATCATAATGCAAAAGATACCTTGCTGAACGACCAGATTGACCTGATATATTCTCCTATATTTAGTGTATTCAAACAATAACGACTTTTCTAAGAACATTGTATTGTACCAATTTGGGAAATTCACTCGATTAGCCCTTCTTGAAATATGTTCCTCTTGTCTATTTAGGTACCTGCAATAATTCTTTTCCACCCGTAAGAGCAAATCTATAATTCTGTATTCAGTTCTTAACTCAATCTGCCCGATGATGGTCTAGTGACCGAAATTGCAATCGCAGTGTTAAAATTTTTCAAAAAATTTTGTGATAATAAACGTATTAAATTCAAATTTAGTTTTGTTCATCAAGTAATGTTTTCAACGATTATGTTATTCACTGAATACCTATGATTATAATTGTGAATGACTTTTCAACAACCAGCTTGTGTTTTAATATCGTTTCATTGTCATCATATCGAGGCTAATTTCGTAATCGGAGAACATTGAACTGATAAGTTTTCAGGCGAGTATTTGGATTCAAATAAAGGATTTATCGCGTGGGAATTACAAAGCATTGAACGAGGAAAACTCTATCCTTATCATGTTCTGCTTTATATACTGGAGCGTGTTGATAAGTTGGTACTTCGTTATAGTTATGTTCAATGGATGTTAGGTCATAAGCGGGCGGAGTAATGACTTTCATTTACCAATGCAGGAAAATCCACTAGGATATTGTTTTCATCTTAAGGAAGTGAAATATTTAAATAATGCGATGGATTAAAAATTGCCGTGAACTTGTTTCTGTAAAATTTGATCTATTTAAATTAAATAGAAAAAAGTTGCATTGGGACAAAATTTGAAATGTTTATTCCATTTTTCAGGGCATACTACGATATTTTTTCTTAGTCGAGATTCAATATTTTTTATAAGCTTATTGTTAGATTTTATTATTGGAAAAATTACCACGCCACTGGATTCAGCGTGCCCCTGAATTGGTATGACTTAAATTCCATGAAAAAATATTCATTTATAACAAATTTATGAGAACTCAAAATTCGAAAATTCACACTTGATAATCACAAAAAAAATACCCAATATCAACAGATAGCCATGAAATTTGTTTTTTTTATGATTTCAAAAATAAAGTGCCACCAGATTGATCTTAAATATATATTAAATATTGTCAATTTAATTGCAAAAGGAGAAAATTCTGTAATATCGACATTTCACTCTGATCGTATTGAAAACATGTTCCAAATTTGTACTTTCAAACAATCTCTCCAATACTATAATTATAGTAATAAAACTGTTGTTGACTCTGTTGAGTAATACGGTCCTGTATTGAGAGAAATGCACAATATCAACAAGAAATAATGATATTAAATTATGATGATAGGTGAAGTTCTTTGATTATAAAATTTGATCCACTCCAGCTAACTTGATATCGGAAAACGCGTATCAATTTCATGAAGAGTAACGACTGATCCCAAAACTTTTTCACGAGATCGTTTTCACAGGGTGTCTACATCCTTGAAAAACCTGGATGTCCTGGAAATCTCATTTTTTTGCTCCTGAAATATCCTGGAATTCTCAGGAAATTTTGAGTTCACTAAAGGAAGTTTTTCAAGTGTTGTCAGTTTTTTTCCAAATTTGCTTTCTGCGAATGTAAAATCGGTATTAAATTGCAAAGAAAAAAATCGTCAAGTACATTTCCAGAAATAATAATAAAAACTGATGAATTCTTATATAAAAGCAAATTGTCTGATAGCATTTGCACAGTTCGCAAGTTCTTTTAGAAACTCTCTTGGTAAAAAGATGTATTAAACTCGTGTGTCTAAGACAATGACAGAAAATAAACCTATGACAGGAGTGGTCCACGAGAGGAAAATCGTATCACGATATACCTGGAAAAGTAATAGAATCACCTGGAATATCCTGGATTTTCCAGGGAATTTTAGATCCTGACTGGTGTAGACACCCTGTTTTATGAAATCTTTTTTTTCTCATTATTTACCATAGTCTTACTCTGAAACTATTGACTAATATTTGGATGTTTGTGGGATTATTTATGAAATTTAAGTTAAAAGTATAAATACACTCAGAGGACCGGTTTTAGACTTATATCCATTTTCAGCGCATATAATAAACCGGCTAAAATTTGAATAAATGCCGAAAATAAAGGTCTACTCAGGTGGTTTGACGTGATATACCTAATTTGGTGGCTAATGGCCGTGACGTGGAGGCATATATTAGAATCTGTTTTTCCATTAATATGGGGTTTGAAGTGAAGGAATGGTCTACTTGATTTATAGTTTGATACAAAATGCATTGTTCTCTCGAAATATCAAATCATAAACTCCGTCCTGATTAAATTTATTTTTTTCAGACCTCCTAGACCAGGATTTTCGAAAAATTTTTGATGTCTGATGAGTTACTATTAGAGGTCAAAATGAATCGATTGGACCCAATATATTTATATATCGAAATGTACCGTTTGCCTGTGAGAAGAGTTAGAAGTTTACAAAAAAAAAAACATTTTAAGAAGCGTGCATTTCAATTTTTTTACGTCGTTTTTTATCTTTTTATTGATGAAACTGGCCGTTATATTGAACATTTATTACAAAAAGCGTTTTGCCTTTGTTTCCACTGCGAACTATATTTTGAACAACAATTTTATTAAATTTGTAATAGCAATATCTGTTATACAATATTTTTTTTCTTAGAATCTATGCGGAATGCGAAATTTTTACAAGAGTAACAAAATGAAGTTAATTGATTAGTCTTCTCTCTTAAAAAAATTGAGAACCGTATTCCCACCACTAAGAAAGTTCTGAAAAAAATATCAGTGGATGAGGGTGGTTTTACTCCTTCTACAGTTTCTTTTGGGTTTCTTTGATAACCGAAAGGAGAGTAATCCTCTAAAATGCACTAAGTCAAATTTCAGTCAATTTTGTTTAACTATTAAAAAAAGAAAACTTACAATTACAAAAACTATTTTTTTTGTTTTTAAAAACTTTCGTTGGCCTTTTTTTGTATATATATTAAATGGTTTTTTTTTCTTGGTTCTGGGTACAATAATAATTTTATTCAATATACGTCTATTATCATCTATTAAACTGATTACGTTTCAGCCATTTCTTTAAGCCTTTTAAAATCATTCCCTTATTGTTAATTACCTCGAAACGAAAATATGATGAATACTTATAGTACTTATACTACTTAATACTTATACACTTATTTGCTAAATTTGTGCTATATACCATAAATGTTCATCGTTTTTTCGTTTCAAGATAATTTACAATAAGCGAATGATTTGAAAAAGGCTAAAATAAATGGCCGAAACGTAATCAGTTTAATATAATTATTATAATTGACGTATATTGAATAGAATTATTATTGTACCCAAAACCAAGAGAAAAACACGATTTAATATACATATATATATATATATATATATATATATATATATATATATATATATATATATATATATATATACCTATATATTTGAATAAATTATTTTCTACTCTTGAATTCTTGAATTTTCTATAGCATGATAAAATTCAATTAGAGATATATCCCGACGCATAAAATTGAAAATTATTTTGAAATGAACCTACAACAAAACAATTATTTTGGAAGGTTGAATCGGAAGACTAATTAATATTTCACTTAATTTCAAATAATATTTCACTTAAATTTATTATATTTCATTACAAATAATTTATTTTCAGTTTGTTATTATATAATCCATAAATACATGGGTGAGAACATGCGTTCACAATTATGTCAATATGAATTGTATTTATATTGAAATAATCTATTTTGTATATTTCTAATAATAATTCCTGATGAACGGATAACTTGTATTTGTTGTCATTGAAATCATGCATAATACAGAAATTTCGGTTTTGAACGTACTTCTAAAATAGTTCAATTATGAATTGACAGTTCATCAATCAATAACCTTCAGGTTCATCTGGTTCATCATGACCGTTAGGGCAAGGAGCTGACCTGAATTCAAATCTATGCTTTTAATATGTAATTGGTGAAAACCTGTTGATTTGACTAGTCTTACTTTCTGTAAAAAATAGATTAGTTCATTTGAAAATTTTGTACCTATATCCTATATCGTTAGCTATGTCGTTTAATTCGACAGGTTTAGAATCCTTGATTTTATTTCAGCCCTCAGTGCTACCCTCTAGCGCCGAACATTTGTGTTGAAGCAGGTCGCATACAGTTTATTCGTCACGATAGTTCCGATACGACGCAGGAATCTTCGGTCTCTACCTCGCCTGTAGCACCGCGAGCGGCTGAGGCTAGAATCACAGTTACTAGGGGCCAACAAACCGAAGGGGATGATTGTCTGCAGTTTGAACAAGAGAAGGTAGGTGGAGACACTTTCACTTTGAGAGTTCTTTGTAGGTTAAAACTGGATTCTTTTTATTTCTTAATATTTAGATTTAGAGAATCTCATAATTTTATTACAATTTTTAACTATCCCTTTTTCGATTATAATTTACCAAAATAGTATAATTTCGTGTTTTTTTACTTATTCAGAGAATGTTATGAATAATGAGGAAAATGTTTTTCTGCCTGTCAATCAATTCAGATATGAAGGGTTATTTTATTCTTTCAAATTAAATTTTGATTTATAGTATGACGAAATATGAGCTGTTCTTAGAATTCGAAATTGATTTTCATTGGACAGAAAATCTTAATGTTATAAGTTCCCTATAGAAATTCCTAGTTTTCATTTCGGAATCTGACTAATAGGTACCGAAAATTCCATGAAAGTAAAATTGCATTCACAAACCCAAACGTTTCATTTCTATTCCGAAATTAAAGTTGATAGAAAATTGATGAGATATTTGAAAAATGGAGCTTCTCTATGAATAAATTATATTAGAACAAATCAACTGCCAAAATCAAGGATATCCGAGTTACGTTTCTGCCATTTTAATATATTCATGAATTCATATATATATATACATACATATATATATATATATATATATATATATATATATATATATATATATATATATATATATATATATATATATATATATATAAGAGAGGGGAAGTCTTTGCTGATCAGTTAGGATAAAGCTAAGAAAAAACTCGTTGGGTACGCAGCATGCAGGAAGTATACTCTTATAACACTTTTTCCAATATTTCGACAATGTTTATTGTCATCATCAGGGAATGCTACAAAATTATTACAAAGTGAAACCAGGACAATTTGTGGAAAAAAGAACAAATAACTTACAGTGTCCATGAGGTTGTATGCATAGATCTTAAATTAAAATTAATCTTGACGTTCATAAAAAAGTGCACACATTCAGAACAAAGTCAGTGAGAGTAAAATTAAAATTGCCATTGTCACCAAATTAGAACCATTAAAGGCAGACACAAAACAGTCACAAATTAAAATTCAAAATATTGTAAAATTATTATTAACCACTCCATCATACCGGTAATCACATCGTCGGCATGGGAAGTGAAATTAAATTTTAAAAAAAATATAACCAAAAAGTGAGGCTAAAGCGAGAACATAGAATAGGTGAAAACACGCCAAGGACCGAGAACTCTTACTCTTAGAGCAACAGAGCACAGAAAAGACGTCACATCGCCAGCTATTCTCTATTGATTGATTGAATTTTGGAGTTTTAATTAGCGTTTTTCGCCATAATAAGTTTCATGTATCTTTCAGTTGTTTAATTTAATAATTTCAACATTCGGAGTCTTTCCTTTTGGTAAGAGATGACATGCTGGCGATGTGACGTCTTTTCTGTGCTCTGTTGCTCTAAGAGTAAGAGTTCTCGGTCCTTGGCGTGTTTTCACCTATTCTATGTTCTCGCTTTAGCCTCACTTTTTGGTTATATTTTTTTTTTAATTTCATTTCACTTCCCATGCCGACGATGTGATTACCGGTAAGATGGAGTGGTTAATAATAATTTTACAATATTTTGAATTTTAATTTGTGACTGTTTTGTGTCTGCCTTTAATGGTTCTAATTTGGTGACAATGGCAATTTTAATTTTACTCTCACTGACTTTGTTCTGAATGTGTGCACTTTTTTATGAACGTCAAGATTAATTTTAATTTAAGATCTATGCATACAACCTCATGGACACTGTAAGTTATTTGTTCTTTTTTCCACAAATTGTCCTGGTTTCACTTTGTAATAATTTTGTAGCATTCCCTGATGATGACAATAAACATTGTCGAAATATTGGAAAAAGTGTTATAAGAGTATACTTCCTGCATGCTGCGTACCCAACGAGTTTTTTCTTAGCTTTATATATATATATATATATATATATATATAAAATATATTAATTATAGCTGGGTAATCGGCAAGGAGTTATGATCTAAACAACCAAATTTTTCTCAGTCGACGTTTCGACTCTTTATTGAGTCTTCCTCATGACATCTACAATTTAAAAAGAATGACAAAGAATGTTACACCGAAACAGTTCATCTTATATATATATATATATATATATATATATATATATATATATATATATATATATATATATATATATATATATATATATAAATATATATATATTATATTATATATATATATATATATATATATATATATATATATATATATATATATATATATATATATATATATATATATAAATATATATATATATATATATATATATAAATATATATATATATATATATATATATATAAGACGAACTGTTTCGGTGTAACATTCTTTGTCATTCTTTTTAAATTGTAGATGTCCTGAGGAAGACTCAATAAAGAGTCGAAACATCGACTGGGACAAATTTGGCTGTTTAAATCATAACTCCTTGCCGAATACCCAGCTATAATTATATATTTTTTTATAACTATCGGCAGTTACTTACTTAATTGTATATATATATATATAATATATATATATATATATATATATATATATATATATATAATATATATATATATATAATATATATATATATATATATATATATATATATATATATATATATATTTATATATATATATTTATATATATATATATATATATATATATATATAATTTTTGATTACATTGCTTTCATAATTATTTTTAATTTTATATTGGAACAAGATGTATTTATTTTCTCAGATCAAACACTGCCATTAAGCTATATAAATACATTTCTGTTTTTGATTGCTGCCCAATAAATCATTTATAACGACTCGAATGTGAACCTGCCATATTTTATATGAGGAATTCGTGTTTTTAATAGCATTGGAGAACCGCACGCTACCATTTCCGTGACAGTGCTCTGAGTAAGATTTAAAGTAGAAAAGTTTTCGAAAAACAGTTTTCCCTATCAATAATCTAACGCAACTCTATACATTTCGATATAGCATTCGAATTAGAATTTGTAGTTGATACATATTTTACGGTATATCGAGGTTATAATGTAGCTCAGTAACTTTTCCCTTCATCGAGAAGAAATAAAGAAGTCAGGAGTGAAAATGAGTTTTCCTAGGAAATTCAGTAAAAATTGAACATTTCAGCAGTCATCCCTGTATAATGACAAACAATATAGTTATTTCTGTACCAAGTGCGTTATATAGATTCAATTTTTCACGAAAAAAATATTTTATTATATTGAAAAATCGATTTTAAAATCGGTTCATTGCTCCTATACTTTCCATTTTCCTCCTCATAGTAGGCATGTCATTTATTGATATTTTGACGCATTTGAATATTTTTGTCATCATATTTAGTGAATGCCATTGCTGCTTTCTTTGTGTAGTCTTATAGAAATAATGGAAATGATAATGAATTTACCCAAGAATATCATTGAAAATGCAGGCAAAGCTGCGAATAATTCATTGCCGGAGAAATCCGGAGTCGTATACGACAAGGATTATGAAGTATTTAATCAATGGAAGTTTCTTCAGTTGTCCTCGTACAATGAGCGGGCTTTATGATCCATAACGTCCGCTCATAACGCCCTAGGGCATAATGAGTTTATAGCAACTGTATCTAAGGTAAAATCAACAAATAATATACAAGTGAAAAATAAAGAAATTTGACGAATTACATCTCGAGTAAAGAGTACCTATGAGGTTTGTTCTTCTTGGTTTGGAGTAATGTTTTAATTGTTCACTCATATTTTGTGTTGAAATGTATAATTTATTGTGAATCAATCAGTCAGCCTTGTAAAATAAAGACAATTTGTAATTTTGAATCTAAAAAAAAACTTTCGAGTGTTTTAAAATCTCTACAAACAACTTCATAGAGACATATGTTGGGGATAGTCTTCATTGGAGACAATATCTTCAGGATGTTTCTCATTGAATTTAAATAGCGGTTGTGTAGTATTAAAATTGAAAAAAATTATGGAGAAAAGCTAATATACTACTTTTCGCACTTGCTCGGTGAACAATTATTACAATATATCCAGTCATTTTCTTGAAATACATAAAGCATCGAGAATTTCAAGCTCTTCATAAATATTAAACTTTCTGAAGTCCATGAAAATATATCAAAGAGATAAGGACCTGAAGATATCTTACCTTTTCTCCCCTACTCGGAGACAAACACAGCTCTTAGTCTTGGTCTGTTTTTTGTGGCCTCCTGCACATAATCCAGAATTCCATAACACTTAGTTTTATGTCCGAAATGCATCGATCTAGATTTCGGCCTTCCCGGTCAGCTTAGAGTCGTCTCTATCCCTTCTGCACACTTCATAGGATTACGGAGACTTTTCCTGATTCACTAACTACCTGTATTCACGCTGTATCCCTATCGGTTTTGGGGGAGTCGGAGTATTTTCTCCCCCTTGAGCTTAAATACGTCCTTATTCAGTAGGGCTTTCAATTCGAACAACAGATAGAGGTCTGAGACTCAAAGCTTTAGATGCTATTCTGGTTTTTTTTTATCGGGAGATAACGAAAAAATCTGAAGGATATGTGAAAGGAAACGTAGATGCCTTTGATGAGCTGAACAAGAGCTTACAATTTTCTCAGATCCTCGTAGTTGAGGTGGTATCAAAATTATATCATTATAAAGATTTGCTTTGATATTTGGATCTGCATTTCTGCAAATAAATCTTGTTTTTGTTCTTATGAATGAACATGTAAACAACTATTTCACTGAAGATGCGGAGAAGAAATTACTTTATGAACAAAAACAAAACTTGAATTCACTACGTTTATTATCACAAAAATACTTTGAAAAATATAACACTGCGATTGCAATTTCGGTCACTAGACCATCATCGGGCAGATTGAGTTAAGAACTGAACACATAATTATAGATTTGCGCTTACGGGTGGGAAAGAATTATTACAGGTACCTAAATAGAAAGAGGGACTAATCGAGTGGATTTCACAAATTGGAATAATAAAATGTCCTTATAAAAATAATTATTGTTTGAATACACTAAATATTGGAGAATATATCAAGTAAATCTTGTCGTTCAGCAAGACATCTTGCCTTTTGCATTATGATTGAGTTTAAAAATTTCTAATGATTCTAAGTAAGTTAGTTTTGTTTCTTTCGGTAATTTGTGCATAATTTGAAAGTTATCTATTTGTGGAAACGGGTGGTGGTTTTCACGGCATTGATTTGAAAACGTTGAACCCGTTTTATTTTTCAAAAAAGATTGTTGGTGTTCTTTAAATCTTGTCTTGAACGATCGACCAGTCTGACCTATATACACTCCTTTACATACAGGACAAATCAACTTATAAACTCCTGAACTTTCAAATTTTGAAGTGATATCTTCGGCATTGAATAAAAATCCTGAGAGTTTGGTCTTAGGTTTGAAAGCAATTTTAATATTACATTTAGGTATGACATTAGTAATTTTTTCTGTTAGTGGACCAAAATATGTTAAAGATGTGAATTTTTCCGATTTTTCTACTTTTGTTTGAGGATATATGCTGTTGTACGCTAGTTGACAAATTACCGAAAGGAACCAAACTAACTTACTTAGAATCATTAGAATTTTTTAAACTCAATCATAATGCAAAAGATATCTTGCTGAACGACCAGATTGACTTGATTTATTCTCCTATATTTAGTGTATTCAAACAATAATGATTTTTCTAAAGAACATTTTATTGTACTAATTTGGGAAATCCACTTCGATTAGCCCTTCTTGAAATATGCTCCTCTTGTCTATTTAGGTACCTGTAACGATTCTTCCCCACCAGTTAGCGTCCAATCTATAGTTATGTAGGTATTCAGTTCTTAACTCAATCTGCCTGATGATGGTGACCGAAATTGCAATCGCAGTGTTATATTTTTCGAAGAATTTTTGTGATAATAAACGTAGAAATTCAAGTTTTATTTTTGTTCATCATGTTAAATTATCACGTAGTAATGACGGATTCCATCAACCATAAGAAATTACTTAATCTATACTTCGTCATATCCTAATAATTTTATCGGAAAATAGTTACGGAAGTAGATCTTTGTTATGGTATTACTCACTTGTTGATTTCATACTCAGATTATATATAATTCATCGTTTTTTCATGTTCTTATCACCATTGAGTTTCATTTTTATAGTCTGTCCAGCGACTGTTGGCGTGTACGTCACCAATTGTATATGACGTCGATGGTGAACACTGTTGCCAGACGTAATAAATAATCTTAAATCTAAATAGCTAACCCAATTTTCAACAGAATGGGATATCTTGCATGTTTGACATGGCGGGGATTTTTAGCGGTAAATTCAAATTGACCATTATTCCCTACCAGAACTGTATATCTATATGGAATCCATATTCATCGATCGATAAATCAAACTTAATTACAAAATCTTCTAGGTTACTCGGCGACTGTCAAACGTGAAATGCCGATTACCGGCGCGGCGCGTTGGTCGAGAGGGTCCGACAACATTGCAAATTTTTCAATTAAATGACAACTTAACAAACATTCAACTTATTTTCATTGCTCGGAATGTTAGCTTTTCTATACATACGATTTGATATGTTAAGAACAGAATATTTGTCGAAATGGATGATCCGGACACTATCACCATTTAACTACTTTTTCAGAAAATTACTTACGACAGATATGAATTTTGACCATTTCGAATTTTATTTATTTGGGTAGGCAGCCTTGCGTCGTTATTTGCGCATGACTGTGACGTACACGCCAACTTAGACTGGACAGACTATACCACTAAATTATGTTTGTTAATCATTTTCATATAACTAGTCAGTTCTTGGTAAGCTCAGGGCTATTGAGTGTGCGCCAATCCATCATTTCACTCTATAATAAGTTCTTGAATAATTGTTGAATTTCAACGCATTTAACTTCATTGTTCACTTCAAAAATACACTTTTTTATTGAATGAATTTCGCTGCCTGTCACCCACCTTATTTAAAGTATACTTCGAACAGGCACTTAAATCATGGAAAAGAAAATGTAACACCATGGGCATCCCATTAAACAACACCACACTATATACCCTATGCTTCGCAGATGATGAAATAGAGATGGCCCAAGACTATGACGACCTAGAATATATGACAAGGAAGCTTATATAGGAATATAGAAAATGGGGCCTGGAAGTCAACACGACTAAAACAGAGTACATGTGTACTGGGGGTCTGCAGCAAGACCTGATACTGGATGATGGTCAATTTATAAAAAAGTGCCAAAGCTATTCATACCTGGGAATGAAAATCACGAATGATCACTGGACAGAGCAATCAAGGAAAGAAACATTCAAGGAAGGAAAGCCACAGCTATGATGAATGGAATACTCTGGGAGCAACATGTATCAAAAACAAACAAGCAGAGAATATTTAATACGATAATAAAAAGTATTATAACATATAGCAGTGTGGTTTGGAAAATCAAGGAAAGAACCGAAGGACAACTGAAAGCCACGGAAATGGACTTCTGGAGGCGCGCAGCGCGCAAATCAAAAATGGATAGAGTCACCAACGAAAGGATAAGGGAAATTATGGGGGTTACACATGACACAATAGACGATATAAGGATTAAACAACTCAGGTGGTATGGCCATGTACAAAGGACGACAGAAGAACGGCTCCCCAAGCAAATACTAGAGTGGACACCTCAGGGAAGACGAAAGCGAGTAAGACCAAGAAGAAGCTGGAGAGAGGGGATAGATATGGAAATCAGATTGAGGGAACTGGGAGACGACCTCTGGCACGACCGAGATCAGTGGAGACTGGAAATCGGAAGACGTCGAAGAACGTTTTAGACCGAATTATATATATATATATATTTCACGAAATATTTCCAATGATACGTAAATCCTCTAATTTTCTTTTTTATTATTCAAAAAAAAAATAATACAAAATAACCTTCAATGGTATTACCTAAATATTGTGCCCGAATAGTTGACTTAGCTCTATACAGATTCAAACTTAGAAGTTATATTATATATATAATATTTTGTTGGCTGCATTCAAGAAATATGCCTTTTTTAAGTCATGCTGGTAACCAATTTTGAGTTAATTTGAAGTTAATAAAATTTTAATTTCTCATTGGATTAAATTAACATCTATATGGAATAAAGTATAAACTTCAAAATAAAAACACTTGGCTTATGTTTCACAATATAAAAAATATTTAGATACTGTATTTAGCAGTAACGAAAAGTCGTCATGTTTCGAGTTATCAACTCATTATCAAGACTGACTACAGGAGAGTATTGCATCCTAATTTATAAAACAGACAAAAGCAAAGGTGATACCTGAAAATCAATTTGTTCGTTTACAAGGGGTAATTGACTATTATGGGCGGAACTTATTTCGAGAATTTCAAGAAGGTCAAGTCGTTTTCCTTTATTACCTGAATGTAACAATTTGGTTTTGTTGAAATCCAGGAAGTGATTGAATTTTATACAATGTTCAGAGAAGCCAGTGGTATTTTTGTTTTGTAAAATTGACTTTTTATGTTCTTCAACACGAATATTTATATTCCTTCCTGTCTGTCCAATATAGAAAGCAGGACATTCGTCGCAAAATATTTTGTAAATACCACTGTTTTCTCCGATGTTAGATTTTTCTTTATTATTGACCAAGAATGACTTCAAGTTTCTTTTATTTGTACAAATTGTTTTAATGTTATTTTTCGATAGTCTGTTACAAATTTTGCTACTCAAATTAGGCACATAATTTATTGGGAAGTATTTTTGTTCTTCATTAATAGTTTGCGTGGGGTATATTGAATGCACAGAACAGATACTTTATTCGTTTTTTTCCAATGAGCTTGTCGATAAGACTTTCATTGTAACCGTTATTGATGGCTAATAATTTAATTGTATTAACTTCAGTTTGAAAATTTGTTTCCGATAATAGAATCGTGAACAACCTATGTATGAACGAATGAAAAGCACTGAGTTTTATTTTAATGTGTTGGTTACTGTTGCTGTGAATTAAAGTATCTGTGAAGGTTGGTTTTCTATAAATGTTGATGTGACTTAAATGTTTATATTTGTTATGAAGGATTATTTGTTTACGTTTAACATATATACTTAAACTTCTGCAACTCAAATTCGACAAACTAAAAAAAAACAATAGTGGAACCGTTTGGACATAAATAAGAATCGGTACCTTACGAGAACTTTTATATCATAAATAATTTTTAGTCACTAGTTTAAAGTTCATAATATTATTAGAAACACACATGTTTGATTTTATTATCTTATTGCACTCTATGAAGCGGCGTTTCACCACACGGTGGCTTCTTCGGATAGAATGAAATAAATTGAAATCTTGGTATCTTAGTTCTACATAAAATTTTTAGTACCTACGGAAAAACGATTACAACAAGAAATTGAATTAGGGTTTAGGGTAGCTAACCCTTCTAGAAAACTTGCTCAAACTACATCAGGTATTAATAATATTTAGAGGTGAAGAATGATTTAAGTCAATTTGTTCGTTCAGTAACACATCAGAATTCTTGTACCTGTTAATTTCTAGGGCTTCACAAAAGTTTAATTTCAATCCTCTATTTTCCGTAAGTAAAATATGGAAATCTTTATTAAATGAATGATTCTCATTTAGCAAATGACTGGAATAATTAGAATCTCTCTTATTAATCACAATAATTCAAGCTTAAAACTGAGGTCTACATTAGTAGAAGTGAAATTTAAAATTTCTTTATTTGAATTTTTTCCGTATTTAAATAGTTGAGGTTTAATTTGATTATGCAAGGAAAGAAATTCAATGCCTTACATACGTCCTTTTCTTATCTTGATAATCCAATAAGAATGGTTAGTACCTGAAACAAAAAAATACATTTTAAGAATTTATAAAGTGATATACAGAATGAAATATATATATATATATATATATATATATATATATATATATATATATATATATATATATATATATATATATATATATATATATATTTATATTTATATTTATATTTATATTTATATATATATATATATATATATATATATATATATATATATATATATATATATATATATATATACATACATACATATATAAAAGAGATCTTCGTGCAATAAAAAATGGCGAATTATAATTTCACGGCAATTATCTCAAAAACAGAAATATCTTTCGTATAATTCTTCTGTAAAGGTTGAAGTTACGATCAGCAATCTTTAGTAATTTTTATTCTACCTTCAATGTTAAAAATATCGATACGGCCCAGCTGCCCTGGATATATATTGAATCATCGCCAAACTTGCCAAAATTTTGAGTGCTATTTCATATGGAAGAATTATAACAATAAGTTGCGTAGTTTCTATCAAGATATATTTTGTGAAACTTTTTAGGGAAGCTGGAAAAGAGCATTCGCCATTATGTATGTATATATATATATATATATATATATATATATATATATATATATATATATATATATATTATATATATATATATATATATATATATATATATATATATATACACATATATATCCCAAATCTTGTTTTTTCAGTACTTATATTCATTGACTTCAGGAAACTTCAGGAAACATTACTCAAAGATTGGAACTAAAGAACTCTCTGTATAAGTTTCACGTAGGTACGGCGTTCTTCAGTTATATTAAATAACAAAGGTACCGATCCTCCTCTGTAAAAAAAATTAAAATATTTGAGATATATTCCAAAGAAAACAGTTTATCCTGTAATTTATATGCGTCGTTTTGTAGAACAATCCGGTTAATCCGGATCCACCCTTTACGATATTAACAATAGTACATTAACCCATAATAAGTAAGAGAATTCAAATTCCTAGCAATCTGAACGTCTAATAAATTCAGGGTACCGTTTTCGTTTTCTACTTCTTTTGTAAATTGAATCGAGTTGTAGAAAGTATTTATATATTTAAGGAAATTATCTAACTGCCTATTCAATCTCAGTTATTAACATCTATATAATTGAGGTAACTTTTCTTTAAGCTTGTTTTATTACGGAGAAAATTGGTTTGTTCGATAATTCTTTCATTTATGTTCTCATTTTATTTGCCATTCAACCTGTTCTAATTTCATGCTATATTCTGACGGAAGTGCTTCCCATAGGACCATTTCTATCTACTACTGCTGCTAGATCGATATAAATAAATTCAAATGGGAGTGTAAGATTTTATAGTGTCATTTTCTGTATTGTATGATGAAATGTTATATAGCAGTTCGCTTTTATAGATCTACTGTTGTCGAAATAGTTGGGTGTGTTTTTATTGTTATGCAAATGATTGAATAATAGCAATAATATTCAACTGCAGTTGAAAATTTCGGATATACTATTTTCTATTTACTGGTGTTGTGAAACCTGAAGATAATATCAAACATGGAAAGGGTTGAAGTCATTGATTTACGTGTTTTTTTGAGATTAACCACAGATACACCTGAACACGAAATACAACTTGGGGATGCTATGAAAATCAAAATGTGATATGTTAATATGAGAGGTAACATGTTTGAGAAATGAAACTCTGAGTTTAACGATTTTCACTTATATTGAAACATCAACTGTTGCACAACGCGTTTCGATGATACTTTCTTCAGGTGCGAATTTCAAACTGAAATATCTAATACAAGGTTTGTAAAGTACAATTATAAGTTTGGAAAATCCATTCTGAGATAAGCTCAGTAAATCGGGAGTTTATACACTTAAATACGGAAATTGTAATAAAATATATGTAGGTCGAACACATAGAAATTTCAAAAGAAGGATTACTGAACACAGGCGAAGTTACATAAATCATAACGCAGATTCAATATAAGCTAGGCATTCAATAAAAGAAAAACATGAGTTCAATTCGGATTTCGAAACTCTACATCTCGGAACAAAAGGTTCAAAATTGAATCTTTTGGAAACTTTAGAAATTAATAGGTATAAAAATTCCCAGAAGCTAATTTACAACCAATTGGATGTGAACATCCCTTTTCAACCTTTTCAATAGGTAAAGGTAGTTTGTTCTTAGAATCCCAGAATGGATTTCCCAAATTGATAGTTGTACTTTGCAAACCTTGCATTCAATATTTAGCTGTAGTGTCAGCGAAACGCATTGAACAACAGTTGTTGTTTCATTATATGTGAAAATCGTTAAACTTAGAGTTTCATTTCTCAAACATGTTAACAACTGATTTTCTTCGAGTAACGGTCTCATCAAATAAAAACAAATAAGAGGGTTGAAAACTTGCAGTTGCACTGATATTTCATATTAACATTCAGTCCTCATGGACCCTTTGGTAGATTCATTTCGATATTAATATTCATTAGGTAATGAAGTTATTCATTACTTGAATGAAACTTTATTATATTTCCTGACGATGTGTTGTAACCACTCTCGCTTTTGAGATATATTTATGCCCGAGCTAGCTGGGAGATTGGTTAAACAAATATGGGTTCTAGTTTGTTCTCAGTAATAACAACAAGATAAAATGAAGGTATTTACTATTTTCTTAATACTTAGAATGAGACTTATCTTTTTGTTTTTATTTAATTTTCTATCGACGTTTTTCCTAGGTGGATTGTACTCTTGACTTCTACCCTGGTTCAGCTGTGGTTTCCAAGGTGAATATTAGCCCCAGATAAGGTGATTTTTAGCTCCAGATAAGGTGGTTCTTTAAACTCCAGACAAGGTGGTTTTTTTTTAACTCCAGACCAGGTGGCTAAAATAATTCGGGGCAAATCAACATACAATCTCAAACTTAAAATCTCCCAAGAATCTCTGTATCTGGGTATCGATGGCCAATTCAAATTAACATTTAGATTTATCTCAAGCAAAGATGCTAAGAAAGACAGTATATGTTCCAACATCAAACTGAACATAAGATATGACCACGTGAAATTTGCCATCGTTAGCCTACAAAAATCTTGTGTTAAATTGAGAGAATAAAATAAGCAAATAAATTAAAAATATTTTAAATTAAGAAATTTGAGATGATTATTTCAATATTGAAAGATAAATAATTTAATATAGATAAATGAAAAAAATGAAATGGCGGAAAAATGAAACAGGGAATCAATTCAGATTTTCAAGATAATGCATTTATACGAAATAATTATATTTCTTCTCATAACTTACCGTCTATCAGACGCCACAGATACTTCAAAATTTTAATATATTGAATAGTCGTTCAATAGATATGGAATATAATTCTAATACTTAACGATGTTACTTCATCAACAGTTATATGGCAAGAGAGATCTTATACGTGCACGTGCAAATTTAACGCTCTCTCGATACTCTCATTGTACGCAAGTCATTAATCATAGAGGAAACAAAAGTGACGTATCGTTTGATATCGTGAATCACGGTATTTCGGTGTAGAATTCAGTGGCGGCAGTTAAGTGGAGAATTTACACGTTACAGTGTCCTTAACGGTAATGGCAATAGTAGTCCAATTAAAATGCACCAGCGTGCTCTTTGGAGTGTAGCATCTACGACCTATATCATTTGGAATCTATGTAAATCGGTTTTTTTATTCTTTTACTAAGCCTTGTAGTTGTTAAATGCATTCTTTCTTATATTATAGTTGCAAGAAAAGATGGTTTTGAGAGATAAGTGAATAATTAATTATTTAAATATTGAATTGAAGAATTATCTACTATATGGTAATTGATCATTATGAAAATTCAAATTCACAATGCTTACCATAAAAATTAACTTAATTATGAACACATAACGGATTATATACGCTGAAGAAACCTGGCTTTAGGTTATAAATGGATAATTTCCTATTTTTCTTGAAACATTTATCTCTATAGTCATGCCGAGTAATTGTATTGGTAGTACGTCAAGTATGAAAATCGTACATTTGTTATTAGGCCAAGCTACAGAGATTTTTTCATCAAAAGAAGAAAACCAGCTCCGCCATTGTTTGTCAAATAGTTCCACATGATATAGCGATATGTTTATCACTCGACTTTATTATTTATATCTTTGTTATTAACAGTTTTATGCAAAAAATCGCGTTTTTCTTATTTTTTTGCTAATAAAATTGAAACTATCAGAGTAATCGTGATGGTGTCAATAGACTTATTGTAGAAAATGAAAAGGCGAAAAAAATGAGAGGTCGGATGACTCGATCAGACCCTTAGTCTGATCGAACGGCCGAACAGCCGAGAAATAACCGTCATGTTCAAAATGCCGACGCTTTCGAATGTCATGCTTATCCTTGCCTGCTGTTCTACCCCCACTCTTCAACTATTCTCACGCGCTCGGCCCTTTTTCGTCATGTTCAGCTTTATTTTTAACATATTTCTCAGCGTTTTCACGTAAAACCAAGATAAGCGTTTTGAACTATGAGAACTCTTCTTTCAAAATCTTTTTTGTAAATTGAAATCGGACCATACCTGTCGCATTCAGGTCTCCTGGAAAATTGCATCGTAAAATATTCAAATGGCCACAGATCAAAAACTATGCATCCGACAGTTCCTGTTCTTCGCACAAATAACGTTTATATTGATAAAAAATACTAACCGGAGGATCTATGCTCCAACTCAAAAAATATGAATTTTTGAAAAAACTGCAATTTGGCCAGTTTTTTCCAATTTTCCCTTAGATTAAGGGTCTGATCGAGTCGTCCGACCTCTTATTTTTTTCATCTTTTCATTTTCTACAATAAGTCTTTTGACACCATCACGATTACTCTGATAGTTTCAATTTAATAAGCAAAAAACTACGATTTTTTGCATAAAATTGTTAATAACAAAGATATAAATAATAAAGTCGAGTGATACACATATTTCTATATCATATGGAACTATTTTACAAACAATGGCGGAGCTGGTTTTCTTCTAACACTTTTTGCACAAAATGCTCATTCTAAATCTCTGTAGCTTGGCCTATATCTCCTTGAATGTTCATGTAGACACGGCCAATTTTCAGCGTGAAATGCTCCCAGCGGCTACAATTTCATACTTCGAATGACGCAGTTGCTCTGAACAAACGAAACAAGATGTTAATATTGAATTCCCCTGTTTTATGCCCAAATTCAATCAATAAGTGAAAAATTCAGCTTAATTAAAAAGGGGGGATGTGAAGTGCCAATTCGAACCCTGTGTGATTCAGCGTTTACAACGGCGATATTTGAAAGAAATAACTTCTAGAATATTGAATTGGTTGTAGAGTACATAAAAAAATCTGCCAAGTGCGAGTCGGACTCGCGCACGAAGGGTTCCGTACCATTGACTATTTTCTTTTATAACAGATTTATACGGCTGTCGCCGCCTCTATGTCCCCAGTTTCCAATTTCGTCTATCGCAACAAGTTTCCTCTTCTAAATTTCTAGCGTCCATTGCTTCTTTTATATCGTCTCGCCAGCTTCTTCTCGGTCGTCCTCTCTTCCTTCGTTCTGATGGTATCCATTCCAGAACTTTCCTGGGCCATCTTCTGTTCTCCATTCTTTTGGTATGTCCAAACCATACTAGTTGTCTTCTTTCGATTTCGTCTGCTACAGTATGTTCCTTGTACATCATTTCCCTTATTCTCGTGTTCCGTACCCTCTCCATTCTGGATTTTCGGCAACTCCTTCTTAAGAGATCCATTTCCGTTGCTAGTAATTTTTGTTTATTCTTTTTGCTCACATCCCACACTTCGGCCTCATAAATCATCACGCTCTCCACTATGCTTTTGTATATTCTCTTTTTTGTTTCCTTTTTGATTTCTTTCTCCCAAAGGAGTGAGTTTAATGCTCCAATGGCTTTTCTACCCTTGGTAATCCGTTCCCTAATTTCTTCATTGCTGTTGGCCTGTTTGTTTAGGATAACTCCTAGGTATTTACTCTGGCCTACTCCTTTTATTATTCCGCATTCTAAGGGTAGGTCGTTACGCTCATTGTTACCGACTAACAGATATTCACATTTACTCATATTCATGGTCAGTCCAGCTTTTCCATATTCTTCCTGGAGTTTTCTAACCATGTAGCTTAAATCGTCTTCGTCCTCCGCTAAAACAACTTGGTCGTCCGCGAAATATAGACTATATAGTGTCTCATTGACCATTGACTATGCCCCCCTTAAATATTCATATTATTTTAATTTTTGTTATTTATTATTGAAATAAAAATAAAACTGAGTATTGTGCCTGTAACCATTTATTGATATCGAGCAAAAATAGGCAAAAAATGGCGTTTTTTGTATGGGAGCCCCCCTTGAATATTTATTTTATTTTAATTTTATTATTTATTATCAAAGTAAAAATACGACTGCGTATTTTGTGAATATTTCAAGAGCCTACCTGTTGGCATTATTGATATCGAGCAAAAAAGGGCAAACAAATCGCATTTGTTGTATGGGAGCCCCCTTAAATATTCATTTTATTTTGTCGTTATAGCGGTAACAGAAATACATAATTTGTGAAAACTTCAACTGTCTAGCTATCGCGGTTCTTGAGATACAGTCTTGTGACGGACAGACAGACAGCGAACCCTAAAAAGGGATATTTTTTTGGTCATTTCTTGGATTACTCAATAAATATAAAATCAATGATGTCTGAAGATTCGTCAATATGTTGAGTCCTTATATGATGATTGAAGTGTATACAATAAGGTTTCTCTATAACTGACACTGAATTTTTGCTAATTGATTGGTAAAACATCTCAACTCAAATGTTTCAGGATATATTAACACATAATAATCATGACGGATGTCTTGATAATGGGTCAGTTACAGGAAACGTCTGACAAATTGTTGATATTTTTTCAATCTATTGTGAATAGCACAATGGTGCTAAGTGTTTATTTCAATTATCGAGAAACCTGTGTGGTTTTTCGATGTACTGTATACTAGGAAATAATTGATATTCACCATCACAGTAATAATATATTGTCCAGCGCATTCGCCAAAATACATACACAAACACAAAAATATATGTACATAATAATCATGGGTGATAAGGTCTTGATAAAGGCTTAGTTACTAGAAACTTCTGACAAATTGTTATTACGTTTTTACCTATCGTTAGGGTTGCCATCACCTAAATTGCTGATGTCGGATAAAAACTTCAAAAACCCCAGACATTTGGGTGAAATTCAGTTCTTTTCCGGACACCCCGGAACTTTGTTTGTAAGATTGAATTGTCTTTTATTACCAATCCAAATTAACCCTCTCGCTCACGGTGTACAATATATTGTACATCACTTTACGTAAATCCTAACGAATTTGTAGTATGCTTCTATTCACTTTACTCACAAAGTACAGTATTCTGTAAACATCCTTATTACTATTTTAAACTGTTTCCTTCACCTAGCGTTGAGTAGTTTACCCAAAAAATTTTTATTAATGGTACCTGTTACTGAGTTGTAGCAGTTGTTTCAGAATGTTGAAATGAGGTGGCGCTTCAAACTTTAAAACATGTTGTGACATGTCTGCAATATTTATTTTGGTAATAACCGATACGTGTATTTGTTACTTTCATAGTGAACTTGCTGAAAATTTAGTTTGTTTTTTCTATATTGGAGTAAATATTACTGTACAATATATTGTACATTGTGAGTAAACGGAAATCGACAGGTGTGGTAAAAACCTCACGAAACACGTTACTTAGAGTTCTTGTTATATAAGATTAATTTCATAGTACGAATTGAAAAATGAGTAAAAAAGTGCCGTTAACTGAAGAACAACTATTGAAACTAATTGAGGAGGCTCTAGCAGATATTGAAGGGCTTAGTGATGACGATTATGGGTGGGGAGATAGGGACGTAGAAGTAAGCAATGATTATGATGATGAAAATACGGTAAAAGAAAGGAGTTCAGATGATATGGAAGGTAATTTTGATTAATAATCTTTTTCTTCCAGATGCAAATTCCCTGAATGTACATCCAGGACGAATTTTGTTTGTACTTAGTGCAATTTATGCATTCCAGAAAAACGAAATTGTTTTTTAATTGATATATCACACAAATAAATGATCAGTTGTTGTTTTTCAATAATTGCATTTCATTTTACAAAATCGCAAATACACTACCACTTATTCAAGATGTGCAATATATTGTACATATCACACCCCCTAAAATGGATGACATAGAATTTTTTCGAGTACACCAAAAAATTGTAATAAAGTAAGTCTTCATAATTTCAGATTTTTATCTTGAAAAACAAAAATGCTTGAGTAAAAGGATTAAGTAGATGCTCCACTCAACACTCTTTCGATAAAAATCCAGTTTGAAAGCTACCGACTTTGCAGATTTATATAGGTGACAAAAATATTACAGTTATTTGAATTATGAATTTATATATATATATATATATATATATATATATATATATATATATATATATATATATATAATAGTAAATATGTCTAACATATACCGTCCTAAGTATATGTATTCATTTAGATGTTTATGGAACTCGTATAACCAGCACCACTAGGAGGTTTGTTAGAATAGTTACAAATAAATGTCCTAGTGCTTGATTTTATTGCCAAAAACGTGTTTCGATAACACGAAGAATTCTGTTTTCTATTCATATATATATATATATATATATATATATATATATATATATATATATATATATATATATATATATATAATATTATATGACTAATAAGCAGTTATTTACTATTTCAAATCAAAATATTTGTGCGAATCTGATGCATACAATCTTCTGGGAACGCTGATGCAATTAGAAATGACTTATTTCCACCAGAACTTGAATTAAGTTTATTATAACACTTGTGAGAAACAAATAGACCAATTTTGTCGGAATTTCTGCCATATCTTTGCAATCCTTTTTGGCCGTCAGCCGCAAAGCAAAGGTCTAAATGAGCTATAGGTTTCGGTAAACCAGGAAATCAAGAAAAATTGCCGGGGTTTCGCGCCTAATGGGATCGTACGAAAAGAAAGCTGGAAAATTTCGATTTTCCACATCTGGTGGTTTCTCGCAAGTGGAAATTCTTTTACACATACAGTAATTGCTTCTAACGTTATAATTTTCTTCTGAAGAGTGAATAGAATTCTGTTGATTTTGCGAGATTCATAAGTGAAATAATTAAAATAAATTATAATTTTTATATCACTTTGAACAGAAACACTTGAAAATATTTCTGTGTTTCCAATGAAATATATGATAGTACAAACATATATTTTCACGAACGTACTTATATACTCACTAATTCAAGCGATTTTTCATTTGTCGAGCACTTTTCAGTGTGTCGTTCTACGATTACATTAGAAAAGTTTATCCATTTCCTCCTGGTGGAAAGCCTCTTTCCTGAATTGGTATATTGAACATAGTTCCCCTCCGAAAAAGAATCTATCAAGAATGTCGTATCAGACCTATTGATGTTCCACTTATTTTGATTTGCCATATCCATGTCTTTGAATATTGTGAATATTCATAAATTGCATATATTTAGTATACGTAGTGGATGTATGACAAGATAAATTGAATGTCAACAATATTTAGTTTTCCATGAAACTTTGTACAGGGTGATGCTTTTTATCAAGTAGTGTACTATTAATTTATTTTTAATATTATATCGAATTTGCTCATTTTGATAATAAAAACCTGCCAAGTGCGAGTCGGGCTCCTTACAAACAATTTTTATTATATGATGTAACTAAAAATTTACGGTTTTCGGAATTTTTCCTTTATCTGTGCTATAAGACGTTGCTTCGTACCAAATTTCAAGATTCTGTGTTCACGAGAAGGTTTTGATTCCCTTACGAGTGTCGAAAATTTTTGGGAAATTTGCTGTATCTTTTGATTGCGTTGGCTTAGAAGTTCGATTATGTCACAGCTCCAAGGGACAGTAGACAGTAGAGTATTTGATTTAAATTCCAGCTTGATACCTCCACGCGTTCCTGAGAAAATGGGTCTTGACAGACAGACGGATGGACGGACAACGAAGGGATCCTGTAAGGGTTCCGTTTTTTCCTTTCGAGGTACGGAACCCTAAAAATTGAACTCGAACAAATCTAGAACTATGTACTACATATACTTCTCCAGAATGAAAGTGGAACAAAACATTTTTCTAATATTCGTGATCCAAGTCGGAATTGTGTCCTAAAAAAAATTCAATTTTTTTTCGCTCTTCTACTATTTCGGTCTTCCAACCACTTTACCAAAAAAGCAGTTGTTTCTCAAAGGTTCGACCCTAAAGAATACGAAAGCGTTGCCCAATTTTCAAAATTAAGTATAAACGTTTTCAGAAAAGAGTATGCTCAAAGTACCTGTTCAAAATTTAATTGTCTTTTTTCCACTCAGAGGACTCATAAAATCAGTATTATCAATCATTGTTAACACAATATTAGAGCCCATTTTGAGCAAACGCTCTTTGTAAATAAATTCCTACACAATGTGATAATTTATTTTGTTTTGTTCTTTTTAAAGACAACAATCAAATATTTTGAACCTATTTTGTACATTACGTGGGTGAAGGTTTCTGTGGTTCCCTTCCCATCTAATATCAACGGACCTGTCTGTTGATATTGGAATAAATAGCACGTAATTAATAACTGAAGACGGCCACAGCCGTAATAAAACATTTTTGAAAAAAAAGATAAATAGTACCCTATTATTCTTTGACTTTTCAAAATCAAAATAATTTGAACCTATTTCGAACATTACGTGGGTAAAGGTTTCTGTGGTTTCCCTTATCATCTAATACAGATTTCAATGTTAATATTGGACTGAATAGCACGTAATAAATAACAGAAAACGGCCACAGCCGAAAAATTTTGATGAAACATAGTAGTCTTTTTTAACTATTCGAATTTTTTCAAATCAATAAATTTCAATTTTTCAATAGTTTTGAAGAAGCCGCGGATGTCGTGGCGAAACGTCAACTTTTTGATAAAATCGAGTTTCTTGAGATTCACCTGTTAGTGCTAATAATTATCAAAAAGTTATATATATATATATATATATATATATATATATATATATATATATATATATATATATATATAATATATATATATATATATGAATCAGAGAAAGATTCCGGGGTTCAATCCGATTTCGGAAGTTCTGTTGGCGCTGAGAAGCGCCGTTGGTTACACGGCGTTTCGCCAAGATCTAATTTGGCATTTTCAAGTGCTGCTGTACGTCTGGTGACTCGACGGCAAATACTGTAGTTGCCGTCGAGTCACCAGACGTACAGCAGCACTTGAAAATGCCAAATGAGATTTTGGCGAAACGTCGTGAAACAAAACGGTGCTTCTCAGCGCCAACAGAACTTCCGAAATCGATTGAACCCCGGAATCTTTCTCTGATTCATTCCACCATCCGAGAAAACATACGATATATAACATATATATATATAATATAATATATATATATATATATATATATATATATAAATATATATATATATATATATATATATATATATATATATATATATATATATATATATATGTATATATATATATATATATATATATATATATATATATATATATATATATAATGTACAATAAGGTTGCAAGGATGTTATATAATATAGTTCTTCTTTCTTTCTAATGTTTATTCCTATTTTTTTTTAGTGTTTGTTATAAGCTGTGTTTTACATATATTGTTCATTCAGACATATAAAATCACGAACATTATTCAAACATAGCCAACCCTCTAACATAACTCTCTAACCCCTTTTTGGCCAATAAAATTCGATATAGCCCGTATTTGATCCTGAACTACTCGATGGAAAATTACCAACAGTCTTTCTATTTATCAGCGAGGCGACAAAAGACTACCAAATTGGCCAGAATCCAATTTAACATGCAAATTCATTCGCATAAACTGTCTCAATTGAAATTGCTTCGTAGCCTGTGCACTATAACACGAGACACCAGATCCGTATCATGTATTTCCTACGATTCTTCGATCATCTTTGAATAACCAAATACTGGTCTGACTAAGTCGAATAAATTACAGAAAAAATTTTGAAATGTTACTATGATAAAATAACACTAAAAATATATTGAATATATTAAAATAATTCTGTTTCATCTTTTTCAACTTTTATATTAACTATTTCTCCATTTCTTTCTTTTTTTATTTTTACACACATTTTCACAAACAAGTTTCCAGTTATTACAGACTTCACTTCTTGATTTTTTTATTTAATTAGTTTCCATCATGGTTTATTGTATTTTGACGGTATTTTTTATACCAGGTGGAGAAATGAGACATCTCTTGTGTTCGTTTCAAAATAAATAAAAGTAATGCGGGATGTGAAAAATAATACATTGAAAATTGAACCATGAATAAAATAATCAATTGTAATTTTTTCGTGTATGGATATATATATATATATATATATATATATATATATATATATAATCTCGTATAACCAGCTCCGCTAAAAGGTTTGTTTGATTAGTTTCAAATAAATGTCCTAGTACTTTATTGCCACGAACGTGTTTCGATAACACGAAGAATTCTGTTTTCTATATATATATATATATATATATATATATATATATATATATATATATATATATATATATATATATATATATATATATATATATATATATATATATATATATATATATATATATATATATATATATATATATATATTTATATATATATATATATATATATATATATATATATATATATGTATATATATAATAATTTTTTAACTTGTGCTCATCCAGGAAATACTTGCAAGTAATTATTCTCATGAATTTTGTAGTATTCCATATTCAATTGTTTTCTTCACTTTTTATTTTTGCTACATGTCTCATCTTTATTTAGATATATACTTCAAGTTATTTGAATTAGAATTCGATTTTGATAAACAAATTAGTTTGAGTTTATTTAGAGTAGTTTCTTCCAAATTTTTTTATTATTATATTTATATTTGATTCAATATATTTCATACACTTTTGTAGATTGAATAACTTTTATACCAGCACTATTAGAAATTGCTTAGAAATAACATTTTGATTATATAAAAAATTAGTATGTATCAATGAATAACTGAAATTTGAAAAAAAATTATTTGTAGGTGTTAGTTTTTGTATATCCTTCGTCTTGACAATTGTTATTTAAAAAAGGCGTTCTATGGAAAGGACTTTCAGTTGACGAACTGCCAAATGCTGCCCTGTAATAGTCTCGCCAATTACGATTTCATGAGGCAAAGTGTTAGCGAAATAAGTGGAAAATAGGATATTAATATGCGAAAGTTAATTGAATAAACTCAAACAAAATGAAAAATAGTCAACTGATTTTGGTTACGTCGTAAATGAAACTGTTTTAAACCGGATATTTATCAGTAATTCCTCGGTTCGATGAGGTTGTCGTAAATTTCATTAAAAAAAAACGCTTCCGATTGCCAGTACGTGGTAGGTATGATAAAGTGTTATTGTTTGTGTTGTGTTTTCAGTTGTGTATTTCGTTCATTTATATTCTTGATATTGGATACATACAATTTGTTATCTACTGATCATCATATATTTGTAAATGGAATTGAATATTTAGATGAATTTAGTATGAATCAACTATCATACTACACTACTAACTAATAAAAACCCCAAATATCACTTATAATATATAAATATATATATATATATATATATATATATATATATTAATATATATATATATATATATATATATATATATATATATATATATATATATATATATATATATATATATATATATATATATATATATATATATATATATATATATATATATATATATATATATTAATAACTGAGATTGAATTCTCGCACATCACTTGGCGAAACATCATAAAGAATAAAGTATAAACTTTGAAATAAAAACACTTGGCTTATGTTTCACAATATAAAAAATATTTAGATACTGTATTTAGCAGTAATGTAAAGTCGACATGTTTCGAGTTATGAACTCATTATCAAGACTGACTACAGGAGAGTATTGCATCGTAATTTATAAAACAGACAAAAGCAAGGGTGATACCTGAAAATCAATTTGTTCGTTTACAAGGGGTAATTGACTATTATGGGCGGAACTTATCGAGAATTTCGAGAAGGTCAAGGCGTTTACCCTTGTTACCTGAACAAAACCAAATTGTTACATTCAGGTAACAAGGGTAAACGCCTTGACCTTCTCGAAATTCTCGAAATAAGTTCCGCCCATAATAGTCAATTACCCCTTGTAAACGAACAAAATGATTTTCAGGTATCACCTTTGTTATTGTCTGTTTTATAAATTACGATGCAATACTCTCCTGTAGTCAGTCTTGATAATGAGTTCATAACTCGAAACATGTCGACTTTACATTACTGCTAAATACAGTATCTAAATATTTTTCATATTGTTAAACATAAGCCAAGTGTTTTTATTTTAAAGTTTATACTTTATTATATATATATATATATATATATATATATATATATATATATATATATATATATATATATATATATATATGTGTGTGTGTGTGTGATAATTCAGAAATTTTCTTGGGAATATGACTTAGATAAACTGGAGGTTTATTTGTGTTTGCTTTTTATAATTTATTTCAACTTTTCGGCCTTTTCAAGGCCTTCTTCAAGAACTATAATGGATAGAAGAAAAGATTATTATTTCCAAAAGTTAGTTAATAGTTACAGTTAGTCGATGAATGAAAAGTAGTTTTTTTCAATAAATACTGAATGAAATGAACAATTTTTATGAATATCACAGAAAATTTTTTACCTAGTTAAATTATCTTCGGAAACACTGACATTAGGTTGAAATTTTTCTGTCATATTTGTGAAAATTGTTCATTTCATTTAGTGTTTTTTTTTAAAAAACTTTTTACTTATCAACTAACTGTAACTTTTAACTGTAACTTTTGGCGACAATAATTTTTTCTTTCTCTCCATTGTAGTCTTTGAAAAAGGCCTTGTAAGGCCAAAACGTTGGAGTAAATGATAAATAGCAAACACAAATAAAAACACAAGAAAATTTATATATATATATATATATATATATATATAATTATATAAATATATATATATATATTATATATATATATATATATATATATATATATATATTTATATATATATATATATATATATATATATATATAGAGGCGCCGACTGATAAAAAATATTGGGGGCCATACCTGGGGTAATTTTCCAGTTTTAAAGGTTTTTAAAAGCATTTTAGAGTCATATGATCAACATTAAAACCCCGAAAACTCGACTTTCTATAACCCGACACTCCAGCAAACTCGACAAGCCTGACACATTTTCTGGCTTTGAAAAACGAAACAAACGGTATTTTCGTAAAAAAACTAATTTAATTTAGAGTAATAATTATGCTTTTAGACTTTTACAGAGCAGTGAATATATAGCTCTGAAAAGACTGAAATTATATTTAAATAAATCCCAAACTATCATTAAAAGAATAAAACATTAAATATTGCTGTCGCACAGTAAAAACACTTTGATTAATAAGTGAAATAGCTAATTTAAGCATACTACTAATATTTCGAAACTGAAAATTCTGTATTTAATTCACTATTTCAATAAAGATTTTTAATATTGCTTCAAATTAGTAAATGATTAAAATGAAAAATGCCAACATAATTTTGTGATTTTCCTAAGCATGATATAACTAACAATTATGTATATATATATATATATATATATATATATATATATATATATATATATATATATATATATATATATATATATATATATATATATATATATCTTCGTATAGGTATACATACACATCAGTATTGAAGCGTGAAAGCAACTAATGAGTTCATGGAAAACTTACTGATATTCAGTCTATTTTGCTATGACGAGCAAAGTGTCATTTGCTCTGGTCTTTAATTCACATGAAACCGCTAAGGTTTATCATGCTTCGTTTCCCATTACCGCTGAAATTACGCAAAGGAAATGGAACATGGGAAATCTCGAGCCATATTAATTCAAGACTCAATTTCCTTCTGAACAGTCTTGTAATTTTCGAGTTGGCTTGAGCTCATTACCTTTTTGGTCTGGTAGTGATAACAGCAGTAAATAATTTCTAGAAATATTTTGTTGTAAGTGATGGTTGATACTACAATAAAAAATGGACGCTTTTCATAAGAGCTCCCGAGCTGTAGGAGTTTTCTTAGTAATAATTTTTTATTGGAAAGTTTTTCTTCAGAGGTTTTATGTTTCTTTTCAATATTATTCAAAATTAATTTTTTAAGTTTTAAACAATATTTATTCTCATGTGCATTAAGCTTATGTATTTAATATGTTCAGTTTAAAAACAAATGATCAGAATAATAACCTCATTTAAACTCATTGAAGTAAAAAGATTATAGAATTTTTAACGAAATATAAAAATTATTCTCAGTTTCTATATATCGGACAAGGTGTCTACATCCTTGAAAAACCTGGAAGTCCTGGAAATCTCAGAGAACTTTTTTCTCCTGAAATATCCTGCAATTATCAGGAAATTTTAGGTTCACTTTTTCCAAATTTGCGTTCCGCAAATGTAAAACGAGTATTAAATTGCAAAAAAAAACGTGTTAAACAAAAAGATGTGTTAAACTCGTGTGTCTAAGACCTTGACAGAAAAAAAAAACCAATGACAGGAGTGGTCTACGAGAGGAAAATAGTATCGCAATACACCTGGGAAAATAATAAAATCACCTAGAATATCCTGGAATTCTCAGAAAATTTCAGATCCTGACTCGAGAAGAAACCCCGCTTCAGAATGTTTAATATTTTTCCCTAACCTACATTGTCATGTAGAGATTTTTTATTTTTTCGTGTTTTTTTTGAGGTTTTACGGACCTCCATAGGCTTCTACAGATAGTTGGAGGGTTGAAATTCAGTGCATGAATTCAGTTGACGATGTTGAGGAAAAGGGTTTTTGTGGTTTCGAATTTTACCTTTGGCGGCTGTCGTTTTAATATGAATATTTCAAGGTTTTACCCACTTTCATAACTTCTTCTTTATCAACTTAGGATGTTAAGAATTTGTATGTACAAAGATCAGAAATGAAGGAAACATGCACTGACGAAGCTAAGTTGCTCACGCGTTTTCATTCGAGTTTTCCATGTTTTAAAATATAACAGAGTGTCTACATCCTTGAAGAATCTTGAAGTCTTGAAAATCTCAGGTAATTTGTTTTCTCCTGAAGTATCCTGCAATTCTTAGGGAATTTTGGGTTCACTCAGGGAATTTTATCAAAATTCGCTTTTTATTAATAGAAAACCAGTATTCAATAGCAAAACAAAAAAATTGTCGCTTATATTTCAAGAAATAACAATAAATACTGATGAATTCTTATGTAAAGGCAAATTGTCCCACACCATTAGCACATTAACTTGCACAGGATATTTCAGAAACTTTCTAGGTAAAAAGATTTGTATTAAACTCGTGTGTCTAAGACCTTGACAGAAAAGAAAACCTATGACAGGAGTGGTCTACGAGAGAAAAATCGTATCACAATACACCTGATAAAATAATAAAATCACCTAAAATACCTATCCTGGAATTCTCAGGGAATTTTAGATCCTGACTTGAGTAGACACTCTGTCGGAGTTCATTAGGTTAGGTTATTTCAAGTTGAACTAAATATAGTTAGCAATGTGTTGACTAGTACATCATTCATTTTAAATGTTATATTTTTAATTCCAAAATTTTATTTGAAATTCAATCCTCACATATAATTGTTTTGATAATTTTATTGCTCTTGACACAAAAGAGAATGCTAATTTCACTTTTGTGAAACATTACTTGTACACATATCAAGTTTTTCAAAAATATGTACAATTATAGAAAAACGAAGAATAATAACTCATTAGGTAGTGTTCATGATTTTGTTTGATATATTACAAGTTAAAAATTAAACTTTAAAATAAAACACACTTGGCTTAAGTTTCACTATATAAAAATAATTAGATACTGTATTTAGCAGTAAAGCACAGATACTTTTATTCACAGCGACAGTAACCATACATAGTTCATACATAGGTTGTTCACTATTCCATTATCTGAAACAAATTTTCAAACCCAAATTAATACTATTAAATTATTAGCCACCAACAACGGTTACAATGAAAGTCTTATCGATAAGCTCATTGGGAAAAAACGAATAAAGAATCTGTTGCATTCAATATATCCCACGCAAACTATTAATGAAAAACAAAAATACTTCCCAATAAATTATGTGCCTAATTTGAGTAGCTAAATTTATAACAGACTATTGAAAAATAACGTTAAAACAATTTGTACAAATAGAAGAAACTTGAAGTCATTCTTGGTCAATAATAAAGAAAAATCTGACATCGGAGTAAACAGTAGTGTTTACAAGATATTTTGCGACGAATGTCCTGCTTTCTATATTGGACAAACAGGAAGGAATATAAACATTCGTGTTGAAGAACATAAAAACTCAATTTTACAAAATAAAAATACCACTGGCTTCTCCGAACATTGTATAAAATTTAATAATTTCCTGGATTTCAACAAACCCCAATTGTTGCATTCAGGTAACAAAGGAAAGCGCCTTGACCTTCTTGAAATTCTGGAAATAAGTTCCGCCCATAATAGTCAATTACCCCTTGTAAACGAACAAATTGATTTTTAGGCATCTCTTTGCTTTTGTCTGTTTTATAAAATAAGAAATAATACTCTCCTGTAGTCAGTCTTGATAATGAGTACATAACTCGAAACATGTCGACATATCCTTTACTGCTAAATACAGTATCTAAATATTTTTATATAGTGAAACTTAAGCCAAGTGTGTTTTATTTTAAAGTTTAAACTTTATTCATTATGATGTTTCACCAAGTGATGTGCGAGAATTCAATATCAGTTATATTACAAGTTATTCAGAAAAAGTTTGGCTGGAATCTTTTGAATTCGATGTTGTCAGCATTCGTTTTCTTCAACAGAAACAACCACAGCGCAAAGCAGCAAGGAAATTCAATAAATTCTTAGGTACAAGATTTGTGTACAATATTCAGCATCGTTTCACATTGCGCACTATCCTTTATCTGAAAAACAATTATAAAGGCATCCCAGTTATTCAGAATGCCCATGCGATATTTCAACAGTTCGCAATTATGAAATCTCAGGCGGACGTCGTTGCAATACAGTAAAAATGTCAGATTGAAATAAATACACTATGGTACATTAAAGTTTCAGGTTCTTTCGATGGAAAATATTCGCAATGCATTGAAACATTTCAAATATTTATTTTAGAACATGCTTTGTTTCGGGCTGGCAAACCTGATATATGTGAAGAATGAATGTCATTCAATTTTAATTAGGTACATGGGTCGATGTAACTTATCTTTGTGGTATATATATATATATATATATATATATATATATATATATATATATATATATATATATATATATATATATATATATATATCTAATATATGAAATTCTCGTGTCGAAATGGCTTGACCGATTCTCATGAAATTTAGTGTGCATATCGGTTAGGTCTGTGAATCGGACATCTATTCTTCATCTCCCATGTTAAGGGTGGTCCTTAATTTTTTTTATTTTTTAGACAAATTTTTTGTTTTTTCACGATACAGCATTCAAAAATACATGAAAACTCTAAATTTTCACCCCTCTACCATCAACCTTAATTTTTTTATTTGTTTATATTATTATTTTTAATTTTTTGCAAAATTTTTATTTTCATTTTGAAAATAACAATAGTCGGTCTGAGAATAGGTCGTAATATATTTTTCATACCCCTAAGTGATTAGGGTGGTCCACCTCAAACAGTTTTATAAATTTTTTGGACAAAATTTCTAAAAATTTTTTTTATTATGTTGCTTCAACAAATGCATACAACTCCAAATTTTCACCCGTTTGTCAACAACCCCTATTTTAATATCCATTTTAATAATTTAAACAACGTTTACCGGATCAGATAGATTGATAGATAGATATAATGATAGATAGATAGATAGAAAGATAGATACCTATCTAGATAGATAGATAGAGATACATCGGCAGATAGATGAATAGATAGAAAGATAGATAGATAAAAATGATTTTCTCATCTTAAAAAATAGATATGAAAAACTTTCAAAGTTCATTCAGTTTTTTCATCATATTTTATTTCTTTATTTCTTCTTATTTGCATAGTATCAATCAAAGTACCTACTATGTGAAGGGAATTCAGAATATTTCTTAAACTTTTGAAGAAGATAAATATTATTCCAAGTATTCAGACGAAAAATATATGAAGCACCTTCGAATCTTAAAATATACAGTAAGATTAAGTGCAATTTTCAGGATTCTGTACCCAAAGGGTGAAAACGGGACACTATTGCTAAGACTTCGCTGTCTGTCCGTCTGTCTGTCACCAGGCTGTATGTCAAGAACCGCGATAGCTAGACAGTTGAAATTTCCATAAATTAAGAATTTCTGTTGCCGCTATAACAAAAAATACTAAAAACAAAATGAAATAAATATTTAAGAGGGGGCTCCATACAACAAACGCGATTTTTTTCCCCAAAGTACTTTTAATTTTTTTATTTTTACTTTAATAATAAATAATAAAATTAAAGTAAAATAAATATTCAAGGGGGGCATAGTCAATGGTACGGAACCCTTCGTGCGCGAGTCTGACTCGCACTTGTCCGATTTTATTTAACTGTCTAAAGAAAATGTTTATTTCCTTGATTCTATCTGCGTGAAACTGAGGAGAATACAAAGTATGCAAGCTGAAGTATTTCCTTTGACAGTTTCGGTTATGACATCAAATGAGTTTTCCAATTCGAGATAAAAGCCGGGACGCATCTAACTTGTCGAATACGCAAAGTATTAATTATAAGATTCGACGTGAATTTTCCAGTAATTACGGAAAATTAAGGCCGTGAAAGCCTCAGTAAATGAATCAGATTCGACGTAAATCCGGCAGGGGATTCTTTGAAAGCTTCTCCGGAGTAATTATGGACGCTTGGCGATTTCTTAGAAGGGAAGTAATGGAAATTAAATGAAAATATAAGCATGCAAATAACTGAAATCGATACAAAGACACTTTCATCTCGTTTTTTATCACTTTAATTGAAAATTTGGAGAAATGAAAAAAATCAATTATTTTTCGTTTGTAGATTTACAGCTTCAGACGTAGATGAAACTTTATTTTGCATTGCATTTTATTTTTTGATTCTTCTACATTCTTCATAAATAGATATTTATATACTCATATAGGCGACCCATCACTCAAAATTTCAACCTTTTTGTCAAATCGAAATTAAAAAATAACATTCAAAACTCAGAATACCATTGGAAGACATATTGAAAATTCGAAAAATAAAACTACACAACAAAATAAGTCAGGGATCTATAAGCTAACTTGTGGCTCATGTCCTAAAGTATATCTTGGCCTTACTGGCAGGAACTTTGGAGTTCGAATATCAGAACATGAAAGAAGTTACGACAAGAAAAATTTAGATTCTACTTATGCATCACATCTCCTGGAACATAATCATATTTTTAATAGTGAATTTGAAATATTACATATAGAAAAGAAAAAAGGTTGAAATAAATAGTATGAAACAATCCAATAATTTTTGTTTTCCCAAGTCATTAAGAGTTTGTGCTTTATACCTGCTAAGTGATTACGTTTAGATTTTTTCCCATTCTTATTGTATATTCCCTTCCTTAATCTTTCAATATTCTCGTTGTAAAAGTTAGTATGTAATATACATCTGAAGAAGCCACTGTGTTCGGCGAAACAGTTGTCATGTTAACAAAATATAGTGAAAATCAAAAACTGTGAAGTTTTATTTACAACAAGATATTTATATACTCTACAAGACATAAATATAATAACGCTGAAATTACTACGATAACACTACAAACAATTTTTTTTTGGTGGATATCATAGGAAAATTCTTGGATTATAAAAAATATCAAATTAAAATATTTTATTGGCTCTCGAAAAACTCAAATTTTTATTGAAAAAAATTTTAATATACTTTTCAACTTTCGAAAATATCTCGCGAAATATGTATAAGTGTATCTCGTACTGAAGAATCACGCTTTAATATATAGTCGTTATAAAAATTAGAAACTAATTTACATTATTTTTAAAAAAACGCGAAGTGCATCGTGTACTGATGCGATTCGAATAGAATAGTATCCGCAAATAGCAACGCTGTTGAGGTAGAGAGTTTGAACTATCGTATTTCAACATGAACTCAACCTGCAGGAGTATTATTTTCAAAAACCACGAAAAAACATGAAATATCTACTTGAAAATGGCGGCGGTTGGAAAAATTCACCTAAATTTCGATAGTTTCGTTCTCCACAAAAACAATCCTAGATACAAAATATAATAATAATAATAATAATAATAATATGGTTTATTCTGTGAAGTAACAGGTATAAACAGTAATCACAGAGGCGTGAGCCTGTACGTGATTTTAAACTAAACAAAATATAATACAGTAGCCGGTATTCAAATTAATTTATAAATTCTTGGGACACAAAGCAATATAACATGAAAACACACAAATGTTCAAAATCTTTTGACGATGGTATCATTAGGGATTTATTATTAAATTGAAATATCTCCTTCCCTTTTCAATCACCCAACTTTTCAGTTTTTTTTCTTCATATTTAGATTAACTATATTCCTCAGGTCTTTAGGCACTGCGGCATATATACATGGGGCCAGATAAATGAAGCTTCTCTATATATATATATATATATATATATATATATATATATATATATATATATATATATAATTATATATATATATATATATATATATATATATTATATATATATATATATATATATATATATATATATATATATATGTATATATATATATATATATATATATATATATATATATATATATATATATATACAGAGTTATTCATTTATATATATAAATATTTTAACAGGAAAATGTTGAGCTCAAAATATGAAGATCTAACCCAATTTGCTTCTACAAAAATATTTCTCCTTACTGATTTACAGGGTGTTTTATTTAGATTATTGAAAATGAAATTTGTTCATTACTCGAATGCTGCTTGATATTTCTTTATGATATTTGGCAGTAAGTTGAAGTAGTTTGGGACACATCAACTTATAGTAAAGAAGACTTTCTCGCTGTCACCAGTGGCGTACGGCAGGGGCACGGGAAGAGTTCTTGTTTCCTAAATTCTACGCCACTGGAAGAATTGTCGTTTTAGTATAATTTTTCGATTCTCCAATATTTTTTCTGTAAATAAGGCACTCTTGTTTCGTAACGCCAGAGCCACTATTTTTCGAGATATTTAACGTTGAACATATGGCTGCACAATTCTTTTGATTTTTATATAAGAGTCATGTCGGTGTTTTTTGTCATACGATTGGATGTATTACTTAAAATAATCATTATTAGGTATTTTGTTTCAATTTATAATAATATTAACAAACAATTTAAAACAGAACAACTACAAAAATATCCAGCGCTACATAGGAAAGTCAAAATAAATAATTAATTATCAAGATCTTCTTTACAATTTTTGAAAGAATATCAAATTTATGAACAAAACTTAAAAACAATCTACAACAAATGTTCAATGTGATCTCCGTCAACCTCAATGAGATAATCCATTCTTTCGCTAAACGATCTTCTAACTTTAAAAAATATGTTGGCTGATTCGCAATAAAATTAGCGGAATTTACAATTTGCTGCCATAGTTCCTGGCAAATATTTATCGTTTGGGATATTTTTGTAGTTGTTCTGTTTTGAATTGTTATATTTAATATTATTATAAATTGAAAAAAATACTTAATAATGTTTATTTTACGTAATACATGCAATCGTATGACAAAAAAACACCGACAGACTCGTACTTAAAAATTAAAAGAATTGTGCAGCCATATGTTCAACGTTAAATATCTCGAAAAATAGTGGCTCTGGCGTTACAAAACAAGAGTGCCTTATTTACAGAGAAAATATTGGAGAATCGAAAAATTATACTAAAACGACAATTCTTCCAGTGGCGTAGAATTTAGGAAACAATAACTCTTCCCGTGCCCCTGCCGTACGCCACTGGTGACAGCGAGAAAGTCTTCTTTACTATGAGTTGATGTGTCCCAAACTATTTCAACTTAGTGCCAAATATCATAAAGAAATATCAAGCAGCATTCGAGTAATGAACAAATTTCATTTTCAATAATCTAACTAAAACACCCTGTAAATCAGTAAGGAGAAATATTTTGTATAAGCAAATTGGGTTAGATCTTCATATTTTGAGCTCAACATTTTCCTGTTAAAATATTTACACATATTAATGAATCACCCTGTATATATATATATATATATATATATATATATATATATATATATATATATATATATATATATATATATATATATATATATCGGGGAAAAAACGACTAAAGAGGCTGGCTAGTTTCAATTTGAAAAACCATCTGTGTGGTTGAGTTGTATGTCACAATTGCGAACACCGTATAAAACTTTTATCCAATTATTTTAACTGTTGCCGTTTTTAAAATCTCTCACAATTTAAACTATGAAATTCAATTGTCGAAAAATATGCTTAGTTTTCGAGACTCTAAATGTTTCAGTGTTTGTAGAAATGCGGTCGTTTTGAGTATGAATGACTTGAGAGCCAAAATTCATTCAGATTTATTAAGTTTGAAAGGCGTTTCATAATATTAAAACTGTGCGTGCTGTTTTAAATGCATTTATCTATTTCATAATTACTGGGTACATAATTTCAGATAAATAGATGTTACTTTGAATTCGAAGGGTTTGAATTTTCAAATTGTTCAATTTATAACTCTTACAGTATACATCTCTGTGTAGTACCGCGACTGCTCTCCTTTCTGGTCCTTAGTTTCGGTTGGGTTGTAAATTTAAACTTCTGTGGTTCTTATTTCGCATTCTTAATGAAAAAGAATGCAACGATGGCCACAAACAAAAGCAAAGAAAAAACCAATCTCTTTGCAGAAATGATTTGTGACGACTCTTAGATTCTGATCTGGCACTGAGCCACCCGACAATACAATACTGTGAGAATCCATATTTTCATATGCATAAAACCAGAACTGTTCTAGTAAGAAAAAATTATACAACATATCGGATAGTGCTCAACCTTCTCCTATGTGATATGATCTATTTTGCTGAAGGAATATGATGAGTTTTATGATATTGAATATTTCATCTAACCCTTCTTCTAATGATTTATTGGTGAAAATTTTTCTGTTGCTTCAAGTTTGCTCTAGTTGTGCCAATTGAGGAACAAATTTGTAGCTCAATCACCATGTATTTCCTCTTAAATTATATAAAAAGCTGTAAATAAAGAAGTTATTGAACAATATCCATATCATAAGAGTCTAATGAGCGGTAAGCAATATAGGTTTTGAACAAAGCACTATTATGTAAATAAATTTTAGATGGTGCACTTGAGATTTTTAAAGGTGGCTTGGAGGTTTTCTCACTAAATTCCATCCCATCTACATCTACATATTTCTCTACATTGCCATGTTTGTAACATACTTGATGTATAGAGCATATCGCCAGTTTGGCTATCTTAGCGAAGATTTTGCAGCGAAAATTTTATCAATTTCTATTTCAATAAAAAACACTGTACCTTCTTTGTCAGAAAGATTGAAACTACAGATAATCAACTCAACATGGAGAATGAAATAATTCAAACAAAAATAAACTACTTTTCTAGTTATAGCAATCAACACTAATCCTAATTGGTGAGAGAATTCTATAAGGTTATGCTGCCTGCTCAGCGCATTGAAGCAAAAGTTTATTTTCAGAGCAAGCAACTAAACACAGGTCTGTTTACTGTTCAAGGCAAAGGGCAGGCCATATCCGAAAAACCGTACAGCATGCAATGTAATATAACAGGAAATTGGACATATGGATGCTTCAAAACTCTCCTAAGTTTGCATTTCATATTAAATATCGAATTTTAGGGTTTGTATGAATATCATTCCATCTTCACAGAATTCACCTTTTCGTGGTTTTTTGAATGGTTTCAGCTCCTCCACAGTACCTCCAAATATTAAGTTGAGGAGAATTTATATGTGAGTGAACAACTGAATATTTAAAAATTGTCTTCCTGTGGTTTACATTTTTTTTTTCGAATTTTTATGTTAGTTGAGTTGATGTTAGGGAAGGGCCCTTTTGGAGTTTCGAACCATTTTTGCAAACACCTCTCTTTCTACCTAAAAATTTCTTTTCTGCGGATACTCAAGTTTTGCGCATCTTTACAGCTCCTAAATTTAGTTAGATGGATTAATTGTAAATTGTGTCGATGTTAGAAATGTATCTTGTGAGGTTACAAATATATTCTTATGTGAAAATGCGGCTTTAAATTGTAATCAGAAAATTGAGAGAAAATTTGTGTAGTCTAATACCACGACAATATTGTAATAGGAAAGATATATACCTTTACGCCTACTAAAATCTTAATAAACTGGACACAATAAAAACTATACGGTTAGAAATTCAAAGAATAACTTATAATTGCTCAAAAATAGACTATAACACAATATGGTCATCGCAATAGATGTATGAGATATTCTCAAAAATAAAGATTTGAACTTAATTAGATTCCAAATTCTATTTATTTTTTTCAACTCAGATTTATTTTTTTCAGAAACTTTTCGAAGAACAAATTTCCGAATTGGAAGCTTCCTTGGAATCAGCCCAGAAAAATGAACAGAGAGATAGACTGATTATCAATAAATTACAGAAACAGATTTCTAAGGTAAGTTCTATAAATTGAACGTTTTCTTAAGAAAAGACTGTCTACATCGCAGAAAATTTTAAACATTATTTTTAGATTTTTTAAATTTTTATCAATAATGTCTTCATCCAATTCATCGGAATTGATCCTTCCAAAATGTTGAGGTCACGAATTTCGTGACGAAACGTTAACTTTTTAATGAAGACGGTTTTTCAACTCAAAAGCTTGTTATTGCTTATGAAAGACAAGTAAATATTTATATATGTAATATAAAAATATAAATATTATTATTGCAGTTTGGTTAACTATATAGATATATATATATACATATATATATATATATATATATATATATATATATATATATATATATATATATATATATATATAATTATAATATTCATTCATTTCACTTTCAATAAAGGATACAAATAAAAACATTAATTGTGAATAAATATCAGGTATTTCAAAAGGACCTATAAGAATATTTTTTTAATGAAATGTTTTATTCAATTTTGAAAAAAAAAATTCTGATACTCCTACTGTGTCATGTTCTGTGTTCCCAAACAAGAAAACTTTGGCCATCTTGAAACACCAGCAACCCACATATGATCATTATAAAATTCCAAGATCGAGACAACACGAATTCAGCCACCAATAAAACATCATAATGGTGGTAGGTCGCTGTTACATCAGAAACTAACACGAGAAAATTACAAAATCACATGATTAAAATACCGCAAATATACTTGACATAGCGCATATAATACAAAGTTAGTCATAAACAATATCAAAAACACCAGTAAACCATTCACACACTTATATGGTCATATCCATCCAATTGTACTCACATACTCATAGACATACATGAGCATGCTCAATCCATGACAGGTCTATGATAGTATTCTGATCATTGATGTCAGAAGCCATTCAGATAATTTGCCAATGAAATTCCTGTTGTAAATTTCCATTTTTAAATGAGTGATTATATAAACTCTGTCCCACATATATGAAACAGCGCTGTCCAATAGACCTTTGAGATCTAGGAAGAATAATATTCGCATCTTCTCGAAATCTTGTTTGATAGGGATGTGTTATATTCATCAACATCAAATTATTTTTCACCAAACATAATAAGGCTGCCTTGTGAAAAAGTTGTCTAATATTCAGCAATTCCGAAGTTTGGAAAAGCAAGTTCATAGAAAATTGCGGATTAAGGTTGTATATTATCTTGATGATTTTCTTCTGTTTTATCTCCAAAGGTTTCATATTATTAGAATATGCGCCAACCCATGCGATTATGCCATAGTTCAGTAGTGATTGGACCAAAGCAAAATACATTATTTTAAGATTTTTCTCATCTAATATGAGGGTCATTTGCTTGAATAAATACAACAACGATCTCACTCTCTTGGTCAAGTTCTGAATTTGAAGATCCCATTTCAGGTTACCATCAATAATGATGCCTAGGTATTTGGTGCTGGTTGTTGTCCGAATCTGATACTAGGTATGGCAATTTGAAACCCGGAATCGAGCTCCGAGGGGCAGCTAAATTAATTTTCGGCGAAATTTCGATCATAATCCTTCACAGTAGTCTCCTTGGAGTTCCACGCACCGCTTCCACCTCCGCTCCCACGCCTCGAAGCACCCACGGTAGTCGTCTTCAGTTAGAGTGTTCAGCGCCACCGTCGCAGCTTCTTTCGCCTCCTGTACACCGCCGTGGTGGGTCCCCTTCAGGTACTGCTTCATCTTTGGGAATAGGAAGAAGTCGCAGGGAGCGAGGTCGGGGCTGTAGGGGGGGTGCGGCAACGTTGCGATGCTTTTATTGGCTAAAAACTCGCGAATTCGTAGCGACGAATGTGCAGGTGCATTGTCATGATGCAAGAGCCAACCATTCTTCCGCGAGTTCGGGCCTCACGCGGAAAATCGGGCCCTCAGCCGCTCAAGGACTACCTTGGTAGTACAGTCCGGTCACTGTTTGGTCCTCTCTGGAACGTATTCCCGATGAATTACGCCTTTGATAATATAAGAAAATTACGAGCATGGACTTCATTTTTTCGATTTGGACATCCTGGCTTTCTTCGGGCGCTCCCCCCCGCGTTCCACCCACTGCTGACTCTGTCTACGCGTTTCGGGATCGTACTCGAATATCCAAGATTCATCTCCGGTTACCACAGTAGTAACTCCAGTCCCTCCCATCTGTCTCAATTTTCTCTTAAAAGGTCACTGCAGATGGACATTCGAACGGTGTTTTTGGGTCCAACGTGAGCATTTTTCGGCACCATCTTTGCACAATATCTTTCTCATGTCTAGCTCCTCGTGTAAATCTGCCTAATGGTTTCCTTATTGATGTTTAACTTGTAGGACAACTCTCGGAGTGTTCACCGACGGTCTGATGTTACCAACGAGCGGATACGATCGACATTGGTGGGGGGTACGAGTGATGACGGCTGCGCCCGGCCTCGGCGCGTGCTCTATCGAATCCCGTCCCTCACTGAACCGCTTGGCCCACTCGAACACGACAGTTTTCGACAGAGAATCATATCACATACACGTCTTCAAGTTTACGAAAAGATTTCGCGGAGGTTTTCGTTTGTTTTAACCAAAAATTCGATAACCGCGCGTTGCCTCTTAATTAGGTTCACTTCATTATTCGGCGACGTATAGAAAAAACCTTGCTTTACAAAAACACGCGGGAAACACAAACTAAACGTGATACCGCGTTCAAAATTTAACTGGTACTACTGAAGAGTCCCCTCTTTCGAACGAGACCAGAACGCGCCGGCTGATGTGTTTAGTTCGGGAGATATCGGCCGATTCCGGGTTTCAAATTGCCATACCTCGTATGTATTATTTATAAAAGGCAGATTTGAGTCCAACTGTACGGTACTTGGTATTCCATTCTTATAATTTGCGAAAGGTGAATGGACAGTTTTATCAATATTGATGGTGAGAAGATTTTCATCGAACCACTTTATCATCATTCCTAAATCCTGTCCCGAGTGGGTTTCTACTTCCTCCCATGAGTTTTCTTCTACAAAAAGCACTGTATCGTCGGCGAATGAGATAATCGTTCCATGACAGTTCAACGTCAAGAGTTCATTCACATAAATTAGAAAAAATATGAGGCATAATACTGTTCCTTGTGGTATGCCAAAACTTATCTCTCTCTGATTACTAATCGTGTTATCTATTTTTACCACTTATTTTCTTTTTCTTGGGTAATTTTGTAGAAGTGTAGAAGATATATATATAGGTATATATATATATATATATATATATATATATATATATATATATATATATATATATATATATATATATAGTTTAATAAAGTTTAATGAGAACTCAGCAAGGGCATCAAAAGTCGAATCTTTTTAGCTATACCAATATATTTCGACAGTACATTGCTGTCTTCCTCAGGGTCTAAAAACAAAATACAAAAATTATGTAACAAAGCACACTTTAGATTTCAAACCACTTACAGCTATTGATCAGTAAGTAAACTAAGCATAAAAAACATTAAGAGTATCAATTATTTAGCATAAGGCTGCAACGACTACAACAAAACTTGGAAAAAAAATATATATGTCACGCGAATTTTTCCAAGTTTTGTTGTAGTCGTTGCAGCCTTATGCTAAATAATTGATATTCTTAATGTTTTTTATGCTTAGTTTACTTACTGATCAATAGCTGTGAGTGGTTTGAAATCTAAAGTGTGCTTTGTTACATAATTTTTGTATTTTGTTTTTAGACCCTGAGGAAGACAGCAATGTACTGTCGAAATATATTGGTATAGCTAAAAAGATTCGACTTTTGATGCCCTTGCTGAGTTCCCATTAAACTTTATGTAAACTTATTTAAATATTCGGCAATTAATAATTCAATTATATATATATATATATATATATATATATATATATATATATATATATATAATATTTATTCGAATTGTTGTTGCCTGTGAACTATTTCTAATCTCTTGATAATTATTAGCAATAACAGGCTTGTTGAATCTTAAAAAACTCGATTTTTTTAAGAAGTTGACGTTTCGGCACAAATTAGTGGCTTCATCATAACTTTTTTATAATGCCACGAATGTAGTGGCGATACGTCAACTATTTAATAATATTGAGTTTTTTAAGATTCTAAATGCCTGTTTTTGCTAATAATTATCATGTGATTACTTTTCTATATATATATATATATATATATATATATATATATTTTTATATATATATATATATATATATATATATATATATATATATATATATATATATATATTTATTTTTTTTTTCTTTGCAATAGCTGATGAAAAGTTCACCAAACTGCAAGAGATTTATTCGTGCCATATATTGCTCTAGTTTAGGGAAGGGTTGGAAGTGAGGTAAAACAATTATGTAACATACTGCCTTTTGTATGCTCGGCAGGGCTTGAAATTTGAATTAAAACTCCATACGTTCGTCATAGGAAAAACCCTAAATAAATTCACCCGAGTTTCATTCCAAGGATAGCTCAATGTTGCGGAAAACTTTCTAGCAACTTCATGAATATTTATAAAACTATCCCCTCGGCTATTGCAAAGCGAAGCGCCGTGAAATGGTGGCCAAGTAATAAAAACTCCGATGATATTCCACGAATCGATTGGAATGAAGAAATGCCCTCTAATTCCGAGGGGATGTCGAATTTTATATCGAAATATCTGATGTGTCGAATGTTATGTTATGAAAACATCGATGTTTCAAAATGCAAATTTTTTTTTGAAATCCGACAAAACTAACTGATCGTAATAAGTTTCAATACTCAAAATGTAGCTATATTAACCTTATCGTCATTTTTACTCACGTAACTGGTATCTACGGGTCGATTTTGACCCGATACTTTTAAAAAAGGTTGAAACCTCCAAATTACAAAATATCGTTATTTAATCAATTTTTAGCAATTTATGCAACAGGTTCAAAAACAAGAAAATCTTGGATATAAATACACTTTATTGTAGGAAAAAATACAAATACTTCCTCTGAAAAAGTGTAACGCAATATAATTTCCAACATTTCAACCTCGATTTCAACCGAAAAATCAAAATATCAAAAATCCAATATAATGGGCCCTCAAACAATATATTTAGCCTTCACATTAGAAAAAAATAAAGAAATAGATTGTCGTATAAAAAAACATGCAATAACAATTGCTCACTCGCTTTTTACATTTTTCATAATTTAGTTGTTCTATGTAGGTACTTCAAACACGTGCCCGTTACACTTATTACACTTTGTGAAATATTTACCGCCATTTTTCGAGTTACACGTGTAACATCTTCATCATTTTTTTTTGCCCTACTTACTGCATCAGGATCAGGAGGTCTGGGCTGAGAAATTGACGGCCTACTTTTATTCGTTGTAGTTTCGTCGCATTCAAGGACTCTTCACCATAATCTTCACTGTTCAAGAAAAATTCACGTACCTACTTTTTCGAAATACTGTCGGCGTCAATAATAAGAAAATCTATAGTGAAATAAATTAAAAACACACACGCAACTGGTATCCTCGGGTCAAATCTGACCCTAACGCGTACAATTCGGCCTTTGCGATGCTTAAATGGAACTGGCGTTCGAATTATCTATCCTGGAATATCCTGGAATTTTCAGGGAATTTTAGATCCTGACACTTGAGTAGACACCTTGGTTCAATAGATGTATTAGATATGAAGTATCATATATATTTATATATATATATATATATATATATATATATATATATATATATATAATATATATATATATATATATATATATATATTATATATATATATATATATATTATATATTTATATATATATATATATATATATATATATATATATATATATATATATATATTATATATATATATATTTATATATATATATATATATATACGTATTAATAAAGTATATAGTATAAGTATATATATATATATATATATAATATATATATATATATATATATATATATATATATATTCAACGGAAAATAACAAGAACCGCAAGTTTATAAATTTCCTAGGAAATTTATAAACATTCGTAGGATTCTAAACGAGAGATAAATTGTATTATTTTACGCCCACATTTTCGCAAATTCATAAAGTTACCGAACTAACGCGTAAAATAATAAGTAAGCAATAACCAAACGTCATGTGCGCTCTGATTGGTTGAATAAGTCACGTGCTCCATCTCCTTCCTCTCCACCGAACATAAACAAACCAGTTGCTCGTGTGTTTTTGTGAAGTTTTTAATGTTGAAACTGTGAAAATAGTTTTATTTTGCTAAGGTTACTAAACTAGACCCATAATGAGCAACTTAAAAGCTGCGGACAGCCAAAATGGTGAAGATAGTGCGGTAAATGCCAGAAAATTTGTTGACGAAGTGAAGCTACTAAAGTTTTATAGTGGCCATGAACAAAATAGTAAGAAGTCGGAATGGACTGAGGAAAAAATTGAAAATGTCATTAAAATGATATACTGTCCAGCATCAGAGCGCAGTGTGTTATTTGCCGTATTTTAAAGAAGCGTAAAATTAAAAGCTCTTCTCTGATTGGTCGAACCGTTTAGAATCTTACGAATGGATATCCGTTAGTTTATAAATTTACCATGAGACGTCGTAAATTGATAAATTTGCAAAAATGTGGGAGTAAAATAATACAATTTATATCTCGTTTAGAATCCTACGAAGGTTTATAAATTTCCTAGGAAATTTATAAACTTGCGGATCTTATTATCTTCCGGTGACATATATATATATATATATATATATATATATATATATATATATATATATATATATATATATATATATATATATATATATATATATATATATATATATATATATATACAGGGTGTCCCACCAGGAACTGCATCGATGGATATATAGAAAACTAAACATAGGAAATATCTGAAAATTTGGCTGTGTACTAATGTCGATGGGGGACATCCGGCTAAAATATTTTCAACGTGATGGCACTTTCGGTTATACCGGAAGTAGGTATCAGCTTGCTTATTTCAAATGGGACATCCTGTATATTATTACATTTTTGGATTCTTCACAAAATTCTAGATAGATTTTATATATAATGTCCTATACCTATCTTCAACTGTTTCGGAAATATTTGAATTTATTTGTCAAAAATTACGTATGCAGATCGAGTAATAATCATACGTTTCTTCAAAAAAAAACGGTATTACTGCCCAATAAAGATAAATTTCCTAATAGAGGTGGTTTTGTTTTAGCATAAGATGAATAGTATTTTGACATTTAATATACAGGGTGCTCAGGAAAGTATTACAAAAATGGATGTTGAAAAACTACAAAAAGTCCATTTTTTCAAATGAATACCTACAACTTTTATTATTTTATTCGATTCAGTATCAAAAATAAGGGCTACTTTGTATAAGGTTGCCTATTCCTAAATCTTATAGTTTTCGAAATATTTGCAAATAAATGGTTTTTGGTTAAAAAAAAATGATTTCCTGAAATTTTTTAATAGTAGGCGTGTGATGCCATTTTTGTTCTCGGCCAGGTTACCATGAAAACAAATTCCAAAGAGATGTCATTATTCGAAAATTATTATATATATTAACACAATCATGCAAGTCGTTTGAATTATACAAACGAAGATTACCTGAATTTGTTCATTATTTATGTAGAGTGTAATAAAGTAATAACAAGAACATGTGATATTTTTGATGCTCTGTATACGCAAAAAACCAAGCCATCACCAAATAGGTACCGTTAAAAATATAATGCAAAATTTTATAAATGTTGGATCTGTCAAAAGCAATACTCAGAAAATTACCTATATGGTGATGGCTTGGTTTTTTGCGGATACCGAGCAGCAAAAATATCACATGTTCTTGTTATCACTTTATTACACTCTCCATAAATAATAAACAAATTCAGGTAATCTTCGTTTGTATAATTCAAACGACTTGGCATGATTGTGTTACTATATATAATAATTTTTCGAATAATGACATCTCTTTGGAATTTGTTTCCATGGTAACCTGGCCGAGAACAAATATGGCATCATACGCCTACTATTACAAAATTTCAGGAAATCATTTTTTTTTAGCCAAAAACCATTAATTTGCAAATATTTCGAAAACTATAAGATTTAGGAATAGGCGACCTTATACAAAGTAGCCCTTAATTTTGATACTGAATCGAATAAAATAATAAAAGTTGTAGGTATTCATTTGAAAAAATGGACTTTTTGTAGTTTTTCAACATCCATTTTTGTAATACTTTCCTGAGCACCCTGTATATTAAATGTCAAAATACTATTCATCTTACGCTAAAACAGAACCACCTCTATTAGGAAATTTATCTTTATTGGGCAGTAATACCGTTCTTTTTGAAGAAAAATATGATTATTACTCGATCTGCATACGTAATTTTTGACAAATAAATTCAAATATTTCCGAAACAGTTGAAGATAGGTATAGGACATTATATATAAAATCTATCTAGAATTTTGTGAAGAATCAAAAAATGTAATAATATACAGGGTGTCCCATTTGAAATAAGCAAGCTGATACCTACTTCCGTTATAACCGGAAGTGCCATCACCTTGAAAATATTTTAGCCGGATGTCCCCCATCGACATTAGTACACAGCCAAATTTTCAGATATTTCCTATGTTTAGTTTTCCATATATCCATCGATGCAGTTCCTGGTGGGACACCCTGTATATATATATATATATATATATATATATATATATATATATATATATATATATATATAATAAAATCGAGTTTTTTGAGATTCACCAAGCCTGTTATTGCTAGTAATTATCAAAAAGTCAATATTTTATTGTGATTATATTTTCTTTTCTCGCAATAAAACTTTTTGATATAAGAACAATCCGATGTTTTGTACGTATTGCGGTATATTACTTCACTGCCGGATTCGATAAAAATAACTCGATATTTTCGTATCTTCAAAAGTGACACCCCTATGTGTAGCTAACGCCCCTCGAGAAATAATTCAGACAGAGAGAGTCTGATTTTGAAGCCGAATGCGGTTTCACGGTTCTGATGGACATTAAAGCCTTTTCTTATTCATCTCTCTTCTCTTTCGGCAATCTACTAAATAGATAAAGCCATAAAATGAATGGGTATGCGGTTGTTTGGGGGTAAACAACTATATTTCCTTGTATGGCGTACATTTTGAGATAATAAAACTTGGAAGTGTGATGGAATTCAAGGAAAAATATGTCTTTTATTCATGTTCTGTACGATCTTTCTTTCTGATTCGGTTTAAAACTCTTTTTGTCGTTGATATTGACTTCAAAACCAAATCATTCTCAGTTGGAATAGAAAGATAGATAATTTTATTGGTCAAATAATAATATAGCATAAAAGTTACAAAGAAAACACCATTTTAGCATGGAAATATATCTAACATAAAAGAAATTTCAAACAAGATAGGAAAAATTGAGAATTTGTAGGTTTCTATTACAAAATACCTTTCTATGGCTTATTTACAACTTTAAAACATTTATCTAAACTAAACTTAAAGTTATATTCGTAGAACAAAATACAAACAAATGAATTCAAGAACGTTCACATATCTGAGATCAATTTTTTACATATAAAAATCCGGACACCCTACTGCGTAGCACTAGGAATGATAAAAACCCTTGGCGCATGTGCATGTCGTAATGCCTGATAAGTCTACGGCAGATCATTTTTCCTCATGGTGACTATATCGGGAAATGTATAGTATTTGAGATGTAATAAAAAATTTGAGTGAAATTCATAATTTTTACTGATGTTTTTATTTCTAGGTGGCGCCACGTCAATATGTTTTGAATGTATTATATAAATTAAAAAACTACACATTAAATGCTATAATTTTATTTCATTATTGTAAAAATCGGTTCAGGTTTAAGATTTATAGATAGCACCACATGTCGATCGGCAAAAAAATCTAAAAAACGCTATAATTTTTTTATTGTTCGGGGGGAAAAATTTTTGAAAACACTTTTCTCATGAAATCATATGTGTTTTATCGATATCCGTTGGAATTTTTAAAATCGGACCAGCTACTAACTTTTTGTCGTGACTATTACCCCTTAGCTTCGCCTCGAGGTAAAAAGGGAAAATCGTATTGCGATACACCTGGAAAAATAATGTAATCACCTGGAATATCCTGGAATTCTCAGAGAATTTAAGATCCTGACTTCAGTAGACACCCTGTATAAAATTAGTTCTACTTCTGCTCTAGTTTTATATTTATCATGAGATTTCTCTGAATTTGTTATTATGTTACACTCGCAAATATCGATGCTTATCCTAGCGAAACGGAAAAGATGTTAAAATCCATCCTTATCGCTTCGAATTATACAGCCCGACATATCTAGCACGCGATTCCTGGCTAAACTCATGAAATACGAAATTTTTTAGTGTATCAAGTCGGTGTTTTTCTTCGGAATTATTTATGAACGCATGTAGTCATTCGAAAAACCTTTCCATCGCCGCCATATATATATTTCATAGTCACGCATATACGTTGTACGTGCTCATTTCTGAACCGTCAGAAATATCTGTTCTCCGCTGAATTATCGGTTTGCATTTTCTTAATTGGGGAAATGCCGTAAATTATCAGGACGTGTCCGTACCGAAAAACCCCAACGTCACCGTAATTTCACTAGTAGGAATTTATTCCCGTGTGCCATTCGAATTTGGCCGAAAGGCCTTGTCAAGTTGGGAAGATAGATTTCGTATAAATTCTCGATGAAACCGAGATTTAGGAAGTATCCGATGATGTTGATTCGAAGATTCAAAAATTTTCTTGATTGAAACCAAAGAACTTTTGAGTTTCTAAACTTTCCATGTATTCTTGAAATATCGGAGAATTTGTGACTGCAATTTAAGCAGTGAGTTGCTATAAGTAGTTGAGTCTGTTTTTCGATTAATATAAGATTTCAGATATTCTTATATATGTATATATATATATATATATATATATATATATATATATATATATATATATATATAATATATATATATATATATATATATATATATATATATATATATATATATATATATATATATATATATATATATATATATATATATATATATATATATTATGATAATAATATCCTTCATTCTAGGAGAATTAAAATAACAGAATATTCGTAATAGTAGTACTAATTATTAGTCAGTAATACATCTTTGTGATTTTAGATAAGGGGTTTCCAACGTGCGGCCCGCAAAGCCTGTGAATTCGGCCCGCGATATCGATACGATATTTCATATTTTTATTGAAAAATAAATAAGTAAATAGTAAAATGAATAATAAATATCACACATAAGATATAGTAAAATATTTGAATATTTTAGAAAAATTCTTACAGAACTTCAAACATAAATATATAATAAATAATAGATTATTAGTTTGTAATTCTTGTTGCTATAGTTATAGTTCTGTATTCTCAATGAGATGATGATACTTTCGTGTTAATAAATTGTATCAATTTAATAATTGTTGTTACAGTTATTTTATTCTTTAATAAATGTATAATTAAAGATTTATATTTATATTAAATTTAGTATACAAATCAAAAAAAAATTAAGAAATAGTTATATATATTCAAAACAGAAAGAAATCGTAGTTATTGTTTTGATTTCGTCACGTTTTTTTTTGTTCCGCTAAAAAATTCGGTGAAAATTGGCCCGAATAAGAAAAACTTTGGAAACCCCTGTTCTAGATAAAACATAATTAGGATTTAACAGAGAGATATTTTTCCGGTTATTCAAATTAATTTCAAAATATATCAGGAACAGATGAGAATGTTTTTTACGTCTTTTATAAATGACTTAAATTTGAATCATGTTTTCTGAAAACAATCGTGAAGTTTCAATTTGAAGTTACCTCTTTCTTAAATATATATAAATCGCTCGCTAATTTAATCTAATATTCTAAATTCTACAAGAGCTGTAAGGGTCGAGAATCATTATGTTGGAATGAAAGAATAACTTTGTATAAATTTCATTAAAACTCAATTTTCCGATATAACACAACCTATCTAAATTCTTGAAATGACTTGCTTGCCTAAGTCGATCCTATCAAATCAAAAATGATATGGAACAAAATGTTCCATTACTTTTATAGTGAGGGAAATTTCTTCCAATTGATAATTTTGTCAAAATTTCGTTACTTGCAATCTGATGCAAAGCTAGTGTAATTTTCATTTCTTCAAGTAATAAGGTGAAACTCCTTCGACCACAAATGTTTAATGCTGGATGCTACCGTAGGATTATGAATGAAGAGAAGTGAGATCTCCGTTTTTGGATTATATTTCAACTGTTTGTCCGCCAGAAGTGACTTTTGCACGGAGAGGAATTCATGGTTGACCGGATGTCCCAGTGGTAGAACCTCTGGGCATTCCCAATCACTAGTGAAAGTGCTGGACATTACGCTACCGTCTCGGTCAAATTCAGTGACTGAAGATTTTCAATTCGACCGACTGGAAGGAATTCGATTTTATACGGTAATCTTTCATCCAGTCAGTTCTGAAAGTGAATATTAATTATGTGGGGCCAATTAGGGTTCTCCAATTTTTTAAGACATTCTGGAACATCTGTAAATATAGTCTTTCAGGTAATGTTAAGTCAGTTATTAATGGCACTGACAATTTGTACAAAGTTATAAATTATGTACTTGTTCTTTCTTCGAAATTTGTGGATTCTTCTTCTGAGATGGAAGACTTTGTGCGATCACAGAGCAATTCGAAGGAATCTCAGAAGATCAAATTTATTCAAAACAGAATATACGTTTCACAAATGATTTCAGTTTTGAGAAAAGTCAGTGGCGTACCATAAATGTTTGCTGAAGTATGCAAGGCAAATTCTGCATGAACGCCACTCGTGGAAAAATTAAAACCTGTAATGCATCAAAAAATGCACATTGATAAGTAATACTTGCATACCAAATTTGATTGAAATATTTTGTGCGGTTTTAAAGTTATAAATAAAAAATGATTTATTTTCTGAAACTTTACCACCCTGTATCTCAAACACTAGAACGTTTAGGATATACGTTCATATGAAGTTTTCGTCTTAAAATGGGCCCAAAATACACCCCCTAAATTATTTATATTCAATTAAAAACACCTTGTATATATATATATATATATATATATATATATATATATATATATATATATATATATATATATATAAATAAACAATTTATATATATATATATATATATATATATATATATATATATATATATATATATATATATATACCACCAATGATATAAATATAGGTATACTCCCTTTTTCTTTATCCAATGTGAATTAAAAGTTGTTGTTAAATAATACATTTCAGCAAGATAATAAATAATTTTCAAGAGGTCCATTTAATGAATTACCAGTTTACCGTAATACAATTCAAAACGCAGAAAGCTGTACAGCAATCATTTGTAATAAGCTGAATAAAAAAATTTGGTTCTTATTGTATTCTTCCTGCTCCTTGTCTCAGATTTGGATCTGGTCCTTTAGCAAGATTCTTCTGGGGCCCTTTTCGCAAATTTGGATTAGGACCTAGAGCTAGAGAAATTCTACGTAAAGAAGGTTTTTCTGACGCCGCAGACGTATTGCTTGGGATGGAAGTTTGACATATTTCAAAACTGTTTTCCTCTTCATTTTCCTTTGTTTTATCAGTTTTCTCATCAACTGATCCGAAATGATTTGTTAGGTTCAGATGCTCCTCTTCAGTAGATTTAGAATTTTCATCAGAACTTGAAGATTCTGAAACTGCTCCCATTTTCATTGCTTCGATATTTTCGTTTTCATTTGTTGAGTGAACATTCTGTGAATTTCCTTGAATGTCATTTACCTCCTTGGATACTTGTTCTGCTTCTGCTTGGGCAGAATTGCATCTCAAATCGATTTTTTCTGAAAGAAAAAGATATATATATATATATATATATATATATATATATATATATATATATATATATATATATATATATATATATATATATATATATATATATATATATATATATATATATATATATATATATATATATATATATATATATATATATATATATTTATATAGAAAAATGAAATTTTTTTTATATATACAATCACCTGACAATATAACTAGGTCGTGTCCTGAGATTTGCAATAGGATATTTCTTGTGAATATTTCATTTTCTTGTTCTTCTGCTGCAATTAGGTTTTGAATAGTTACTCTCGGATCTTCCCAAGTAGTCGTTTTATTTATGTGATCGACAAAATATATTTCTCCATTACGATCTTTTCTAGCTTCCCATCCCGGTGGTAAGTTTCTGAAATTTTTCATTACCTGCTATTTAATGATGACGGGGAATTGAGCCTCAAATGA
>JARQZK010004492.1:0-17500 GCA_030704885.1 Cynegetis impunctata | reverse complement strand
AGTTTCCATCCAACGATCACTGTTATAGGACACGGTCTAGACCTTGCTCCATTCTCTCTAAATTAATTGAGCCCTCCTGAATTATTCAACTCAGAAGGCGATTTATTATTTCATCTCAGAGGTGGGATTCGTTTGACGGAATATAACTAATGAATTTGACATATTGTATAAATTATATAAGTTCCTCTGCGTAAAATTGAGAATGAAGCAATAGATATTTATTTTATTAGGAGTATAAGGTATACATTATGTGGCTGAGTAGGGATCTTTAAATCCCTCTGAGTCACATAATGTACCTCATCCTTTTATACATATTAGAAGTAAATTCGATAAACGATGAATCAACTCTGTGGTAGTTCATATTTAAATTAAAAAGAAATACTAAGAAACAACTTGTCTAAAAAGCTTGCTGTAAAAGGCGAAACTAGTCGAATAAAAGTTATTTTAATTTTGGGGTTTTTGGACAAGTTGTTTCTTATTATTTATTCTTAATTTATATTAAAAGTGTATATAATCTAATTATACCTTCTGTATAACAAATTAACTATGGACGATTAATTTGACTTGAATATATGGCAACTATGAATATTGACAGTGAATAAAATTAAATGACATCGATAATTTCATTTCTCGAGAAATATAGAGCCGTATTCAATTGTGCTAAGATACTGTTGTATGGCTGATGAATTTAGTACACCATCCACGCCACCAAGAGTTGCAGCAGCAGCAAAATTATCAGTGCAGCAGCTATTACCAACAAAATCAGCGGCCGTTTACGAAGCGTCGTATCAAAGATTTCTGAATTATTGCCAGCGAGAAAATTTAAAGAAGTATTCCGAAAATGCTCTATTGGGTTATTTCATCGAATTGAAAGATCTTCATAAAATGAAGAGTTCTTCACTATGGAGCCACTATTCAATGATCGGGTCCTTGCTTCATATCAGGGAAAAGATTGATATTTCGAAATTCCTCGACCTCCAGGCGTTTTTGAAAAAGTATCAGAGGGAGAACTACCATGTGAAAAAGTCGGCAGTTTTAACAAAGGACCAGTTTTTTAGACAATAATACAAGTTCAGAATCCGATAGAAGCGAGATTTTACGTAGTGCCATTTTACATAACTGCACCGTAAATTTTAACGTTAAATAAAGTAATGTTCATAAAAAATGGGTTACTTTATGTTTTATTTTAGATATGTAAATATGATAAAAAGGATATGTAACATTATATAAGATACCTGCATTGTTGCATTTCGAAAATAAGCCAATAAATTAAATTAAAGTTGAGCCTCATTCAGAGGAAAAAATACAAAATGGCAATTTCAGAAATTTACCCACTTATATCCGAAAAAAGTAGAGTATTTAACAGTTTAACATACTTGGGCAAAACTTCCGAAAACTTGAAATTGTTTTTTCAAAATCAAAATTTCAAAATTTCATATAAAACCAATAATAGCATTGGAAAATTGTTAAAAAACAACAAATCAAAAATTCATAGAGATGAACGTACTGGTGTTCATAAACTCGACTGTAACAATTGTGAAAAATTCTATATAGGACGTACAATTAGAAATTTCAAAACTCGAATACACGAACACCAACGTAGCTATATTAAGCAGAAAACTGATTCTAATTATGCGTGCCATCTTATTCAAGAAAACCATACCTTTAATCACAATTATAATATATTACAATTTGAAAATAGTCTCCATAAAACCAACTGTTGGGAATCCCTATACATAAATAAATATAAAAATTTAGTTAACGACCAGATTGAAGTAAACCCTTCTCCTCTCCTCAATCTGTTCAATGTACCTACCAATAACTCTGAATGAATTGCTTATTGTTATTTAGTTTATCTAGGAACCCCTCTGTTATGTTCAATTTTTCGTATAAATGGATTGTTTTGTAATACCATAGTTTAGTACGAGATGAAGTCAATGTTATGACGAAACGCGTTTACTCAACAGATTTTTATTTCAACCTGTGAAAAGTTAGTTTTTTTTTATTTCTTTATAGAGTTATGAATATGAACTTTCACCAAGTAAATGCCAATTCCATTCAAATTAAATTAAAGTTGAGCGTATAAGTGTTATACTCCGCCGGAGTAAAACACTTATACGCCGTTTGAGCTAAAAGTCATAAAAGTGACACTTATACCTGCTCCAAACAATCAGCAAAATGACCATTATCTGACGTGTGAAAATGAATATTATTCATTGAATAGATCAAGGTATTCTTTTGAAGATATCCACATACCGCACATTATTTTGTTTATCATAAATCATACTAAAAGATGATGCGAAAATCTCTCAAAAATTTTTTTCATTTATATTTTGATAGTTTCCAAAACTTGTGCAAATTTGAGTTTGCTCAAGTGTAGTTGGGCGCTTCCTGCTCTGTATACTAGAGTGATGAAAACTTTTGCTAGTACAAACTTTCGCGAAGATCGTGAGATATATGGCTACCATATTATTTTATTGTAAATAAAACAATTTTCGATTTTCACTATATTTTGTTAACATGACAATTGTTTCGCCAAACACACTGGCTTCTTCAGATGTATAGTACATACTAACTTTTACAACAAGAATATTGAAAGATGAAGAAGAGGAATATACAATCAGAATGGGGAGAAACCTGAACGTAATCACTTAGCAGTATGGAGGGTAGAGGTAAGGAGGACCATCTCTGTGTATGAACAAGTGTCCGTCAAAAATCGTCAAATTGGTGGCGCCACAATAGCAAGTGGGTACATTTCAAATGACGCGCTGTTGTCATATTGAAGTCGTTTTTACTTTTATTTACCTCATTAACAAAGTCTTGTAGAAGACTAATAAATTATAAGAAGTGTTTAAATTGCGCTTCAGTTTCAGTTTTAAGAGTGCCATATTTGTTTTTAATACATGTAGGCAACGCATGACTCACGACTTCATCGTGACACAATTTTGCTAACGCAATGTGTTGAAACCCTAGGTTGTGTTAGTGTCATTGTTTCAACACCCAATATTTCACTGTGTTACCCAGGCCTATTCCCGACACTTAAAAACCAACAGATTCATCGTACTCTGTAGATTTAGGTTCAATGTTATGCGCATCTTTTATGGCGATTTGAATATCACGATGAGTCGATTACAGTTTTACACATTTTAAACAGAAGAGCGGCATTTTTGGACTAGTAGGTATCTTGAAAAAATTTTAGAAGACGAACTGAGTTCTATGGAAAGAAAATACAGTGACTCAAAAATAAACTAATTCAATAAACTAATAAATAAGATAATAAAAGCACCCATTCAAAAATAAACTACATAACCTAGCTTTCAAACTTCAAAATCCCAATTGCAAAAGTTGGCAACAGCGCGGCATGGAATCCCTTCCTATTTCATGCTCTCTTGCGCCACTCTGGAGGGTTTTGGAACTGCAATTTGCAGTTTACAACTGGACACTTTTGCGACTGTTTTCCAATATGTGATGGTCCTCCTTACCTCTACCCTCCATACTTAGCAGGTATAAAGTACAAACTGTTAATGACTTGGGAAAAACACAACAGGCACAAATATTCAATATTACATCTAGAAAAGATTTAACAACGGTAAACTATTCATATCTAATTGGTCATTTAACAAATTATTGGATTGTTTCATACTATTAATTTCAAGAGCTTCTAATAAATTGAGTTTATAGCCTTTTTTTTTATATGTAATATTTCAAATTCACTATTAAAAATATGATTATGTTACAGGAGATTTGATGCGTTAGTAGAATCTACCTTTTCCTTGTCGTAACTGCTTTTATATTCTGATATTCGAACTCCAAAGTTCCTGCCAGTTTGGCCAATATATACTTTAGGACAAAAGTAAAGTTTTATTTACAACTAGCTGACCCGGCAAACGTTGTTCTGCCATATAAATTATTTTTATCTATTCATCTATCTGCCGATGTATATCTACCTATCTAACTATATATCTATCTATCTAGATAGTTATCTATCTTTCTATCTATATAACTATCTATCTATCAATCAATCTGACCCGGCAAAAATGTTAATCATTGGTATGAAAAATATATTACGACCTATTCTCAAACCGACTATTGTTATTTTCGATTGCCATCTTGCAGCCCTATTGCGGATCTGTGGATAAAATTTAAAAAAATGAAAAGATGCAAAAATAGGGGTTGATCGTAGAAGGGTAAACAATTGAGAGTACAGTAGAACCCCGATTATCCGTTCGCGGATTACCCGGGCTGCGAATTATCCGTGCTATGATTGTGTCTTCGAAGTTCTATCGAAATAACGTTTACCAAAATCACTCGACCAAAACTCTCTATATGGCGCGCCGCGAGAGAGACGCATGGATACTATAATATCGAAGTTTGACAAAAATGAGCCAGGTTATCAACTCTTTAATGACGACGATATTGTCGTACAAGTTTTGAATCAGCCCGGTACGTCACAACCTGATTCATCCGAAAATGATAGTCAAGACGAAGAAAATGATGGGACGGTATCAATCAAAAGAGTTTCTAACCGAGAGGCTGAAGAAGCTGCCAACGTTCTACTAGATTATTTTGAGCAACCAAAATCTTTGGACCTTACCGACATTTTGAACTTGCGCAGAATACGTCAGACAATTAAAAAAGATCGAACAATTTTAACACAGACCAAGGTGACTGACTTTTTTTCAAACGCTACATAAAATACCATATCCGCTTTATTTAAACGCAAATTAACATTATGTACCTATGATTTAGAGTTTTTATTTTTCTTATTTTGTGTAGTTTACTTTTTTACCTTAAGTAGAATTATATTTTTTGTTCTGTTATCTTTTTATGCAATACATATAAACTTAGTTTGAACTAATGGGATCTTTTTTTTTCTGTCATATTTTGAGTATACATATATACATACATAATATGTATGTATGTTACATGTAATAAATGAATGTTCGGATTATCCGTGCTTTTCACTTATCCGTGCCTCGTCTGGTCCCGTGGAGCACGGATAATCGGGGTTCTACTGTAATATGAATATTCTAAGTCATGACATAATAAAAATGACATAGATTAGATATAATTTTATATGGTGGTTGAGTATTCTCAAATTTTCTTATTTCCCGCGCAATTTTCTTAATTTTTTCTTTCATGAGAACCTTCTTCTGACAATAAAAAACACAACAAAAAAAAATTTTCGAAATAATTTTATATTGTTTTTAATTATTCTCGAATTTTCTAATTTCCCGCGCAATTTTCTTAATTTTTCTTTCATAAGAACCTTCTTCTGACAATAAAAAAAACACAACAAAAGAAGAATTAGTGAAATCGGTCCAGCCGTTCAAGCGTGATGGCGGGACCAAGGGAAATAAGGATTCATTTTTATATATAGAGATATTATAATGAATTTTCATCAAGTATAGGCCCAGTCAATTATCAGTTATATGGCTACCATATTGTATAATTTATAAAACTGATATGAAATAAATTGATTCCTTATTAATCTGTATTGATCATGAGCAAAGGTTCGTTTTTTTATATGCTAGAATTGTAACATTACACGTCCAATGGCGTTCGAAGAGAACGGAAGCGTCTCTATCCATGCAATACTCTTTCAAGTCGTTCAGATCGTGCAAACTAAACTCCCTTTGATGTTCTAAATTCAGCTTACTCCCAACAAAACCCTATGATGAATAGTATATGAGGTGAAAATGCATGATAAATTATCTTTACGCCGAAATGGTAACCATTTTCCGACCGCAGTGCGTTGCATTCTACAAAGAAACATCCACGTTATATTAAAAATTATGATCATTTGTTTTAACTGTCATTACGGCCTTTTGATCTGGCTGCGGTGAAACGTAGCGGAATGTTCGATATATTTTATGGAATGGAAGATCGAGTAGATAATTCGAAATGATTTTGCTAATTGTTGGAGAAGTTGAATAGCGTACAGATTCATGTGACAATATTATTACCCCGCTCATTTCAGGCCTGTAAATGGAATCTGTGCTGAAAAATTCCAAGCCGATTGTTGAACTTTTGAAATTGTTACTACGTGTATTAGCTCGAGTGGTGTTTTAAAAAAATACGTCGAGTGACGAGGTCAGTATAACGATTATTTTCGATTGCTCGAGTGGTATTCGTTACGATTATATAACGAATAATAGTATATTATTCAACGAGCACAAAATGATTGCTATTTTTCACGAGGGTGTTTGCGACACGAGCCGCAGGTGAGTGAAAAAATGTAATTTTGTGCGAGTAGAATACTATTCTTTTTCCACGATTTCCTCGAAAAAATTAGTAATAATCTGCATTTTCAACAATAAAAATAGTTATCAAAAGCGTTGACATTTCTGTGTTCACTGAAAACTGCATACTCACGTAAACGTCAACTATTTCACTTGACATTGATTCCATTATTTCCTTTAATTCTGATGAAAATGAAATAGACAATTCTGCATTTATTTATTTATATTAATATTAACAGAACAATTATTGAAAATAAACGAAGGCATTGAATTATAGTTATCTTAGTTACATAAAACCTAAAATTCTAATAACAATACTATCCTAACAATGTGAATGATAGTCTCAAGTTTGGACATACGTTTTGAGTGTGACCTCATGCAGTGTATAATAAACCATTATTCACTAGTGATTAATAGGTATAATTGTACTTCAGGAAGCACACGAATAATGAATGATTTATAGTACAGTCGTGGACAAAAAATATTATTTATTTTTTGACAAACGTCAAAACATCGTCAATATGAAAATATTCACATTTTGACACGAGGCGAAACACCAAAACGATTATATCACGTCGTCAAGGGTATATTCACTTATCAATACGCAGTAGTTATGGAAAATTCACGGATTCTATTGGCTTATTTATACATGAGTTATATAATCAGTAGTAATACTATAAGTACTTCATAATAATCAGGTTATACATCGATTTCTTGTTGCATAATTACAAAGAGTGTCACTTTGACAGTTCAAATAATCCGACCTCGAAGCGAGAGGATTATTCTGTCAAACTGACACGATTTGTGATTATGCAGGAAGTTTGAGATATATAACCGTATTTATTTTGAAGTACGCATTGTATTTGATACGATTATTTGTTGAGTATATTAAGTAATAATCTCCGAATCGACTCATTTCTGAACAGTTAATGATAAACGTCAAAATTTGACGGTCCTGTTAGAGCTACTCTATGTATAATAAGGTATTATCGAAATTATACGAGGTAACTTAACTGAATTGATCGTTCTGATTGGTTGAAAATCATACGAAAAAAATAATCACTAAAATACTTTGAAATATATGAAACTGCGATTGCGATTTCGGTCACTAGACCATCATCGGGCAGATTGAGTTGATGAGAACTGAATACATAATTATAGATTTGATGCTTACGGGTGGGGAAGATTTATTAGGGGTACCTAAGTAGACAAGAGGAACATATTTCGAGAAGGGCTAATCGAAGTGGATTTCCCAAATTGGTACAATAAAATTTTCTTAGAAAAATCATTATTAGAATACACTAAATAAAGGAGAATATACCAAGTCAATCTGGTCGTTCAGCAAGAAATCGCTTTTGGCATTATGATTGAGATCGAAAATTTCTAATGATTCTAAGTGAGTTAGTTTGATCCCTTCCGGTAATTTGTGCATAATTTGGAAGTTATTTGTGGAAACGGGTGGTGGTTTTCACGGCAATGATTTGAAAAGTTGAATACGTTTTATTTTTCATAAAATATTGTTGGTGTTCTTTGAATCTTGTCTTGAACGATCGACCAGTCTGATCTATATATACTCCTTTACATACAGGACAAATCAACTTGTAAATTCCTGAACTTTCAAATTCAGAAGTGTATGTGAAAGAGTGTATATAGATCAGACTTCATCTTCATGAAGTCCTTCAACACATTTTTTTTAATGAGTCACTTTCATTAGTATGAGTAAGTGAAAATTATAAATTCACTTATGAAATTCCTACTCTGGTTATGTTAAATTGATATCTTTCAATTTCTCTAGGCTAGGATATCTAGTTTCAAATAATTTAATTGCTTTCAGTTATATTGTTATACTTGTACAGTCGCAAAACTCGTGGAATGTGAGTTGCTTTCTTGAGAATTATAAACAATTAATCAAAATATCTATTCCTTTGAGTTCATATCGTTCAACGAATTTACTTATGCAACAATCAGTTTTCCATCTATATCTATTTCTCTGTTGTTATTTATCATATTCTAGCGCATTCACCAATTTGCACATAGTATATAACTATCTATATATATATATATATATATATATATATATATATATATATATATATATATATATATATAATACAAGCCGAAAAATTGAATCCAGTCTACAGCAAAAGCCATATTTTTTAAATGTCTGAAATTTGGTGGGAAGTTAAGTCTGATCATGTAGATTTCCACTAAGACGGGGTTTTTTTAAATTCCGCCGTTAAGGGGTTGAAAAAGGGTAAAACGTGTTTTTTGATGTTTCTCGCAAAATAATGGACTTAGCGATCCCGTTCTTCCACTAAAATGTTAAGTAAAATGAACTCTAGAAAGTAGTTTCTCAGTTTTTTGAAAGTCCATCATTTAGGGATGCAAAAGGGGTAATTCTGTTTTTTTTTATATTGGCTATTTCCGGCAAAATAATCGACTTAGCGATTCCGTTCTTCCACTACAATGTTCCTCATAATTTTATTAAAAAACCATTTTCTGCATTTTTTTGATGTTGTATCATTTAGGGGTTGAAAGAGGGTGAAATGTGTTTTTCGTATATTGGCTAATTTTGGCTGATTCTCGCAAAATAATGGACTTAGCGATCCCGCTCTTTCACGAAAATGTTAAGTAAAATTAACTCTAGAAATTAGTTTCTCAGTTTTTTGAAATTCCATCATTTGGGGGTGCAAAAGGGGTAAGTCTGTTTTTTTTATATTGGCTATTTCCGGCAAAATAATCGACTTAGCGATTCCGTTCTTCCACTACAATGTTCCTTATAATTTTATTAAAAAACTATTTTCTGCATTTTTTGATGTTGTATCATTTAGGGGTTGAAAGAGGGTGAAATGTGTTTTTCGTATATTGGCTATTTTTGGCTGAATGTCGCAAAATAATGGACTTAGTGATCCCGCTCTTTCACGAAAATATTAAGTAAAATTAACTTTAGAAAGTAGTTTCTCAGTTTTTTGAAATCCCATCATTTAGGGGTGAAAAAGGAGTGAGTCTGTTTTTTTTATTGGCTATTTCTGGCAAAATAATCGACTTAGCAATTTCATTCGGCCACTAAAATGTTCCTTATAATTATCTTGAAAAACCACTTTCTCCATTTTTTAAAATTCGATTATTCAGGGGTTGAACGGGGGTGGAATAAATTTTTGGTATATTGGCTATAAAGTGTATCTATAGAATTTTTGAAGTATAAAAATAATGATAAGTATTACGTACGATACGCAATATGTACGAAATTTAGAGCATACAAAAAAGTAAATATGGATACGCGGGCGAAGCCGCGACGGGTCCCGCTAGTAGTATATATAAGTCGATGAAATCCTCGGCAGCCCAGTGGTAAGATTGTAAACCGAGGATTGTGGGTTCGAGGCCCACCTTGCTCTTGGGTATTGTGTATTTCCCATGAAATGTAGAGGTTCTAAATATGATAAACTGTTGGGTAATGACCTAGTTTCAAGCCCATGCGTAAAACGGTAGGTCTCTTGAGATAAAACCACAACGTTGATTGATCTGTTTGTGAGGAAAACTCCTCCAAGCTTTTCAAACAGAAAGTATGCTTCACAATCCTTTTACAGTGCTTAGTATTCTCGATTATGTTTTTCGATCGCTGAGCGAATCTTTGTGTTATCATATTATATTATTAAATTTGTAGTCTAATTTTTGGACATAATTTCACATTGTTATAAAGAAAATACAAAGCCAATAAAAAAAAAATTTGTTTCGGTAGAGTGGGGCAGGAGTGGCTTTGAATTCGTTTCATACCTCCTGGATCTCAATTTAGGAGTATATATGTAAATATATATATATATATATATATATATATATATATATATAATATATATAATATATATATAATATAAATTATATATATATATTTATATATTATATATATATATATATTATATATGTATATATATATATATATATATATATATATATATATATATATATATATATATATATATATATAATATATAATATTATATATATTATATATATATATATTATATATATATATATACGATGTTTTTTATCATGATCATAAACGATTTACCGGAAAATCTAAATTGCCAAACGATTTTATATGCAGATGACACGACATTAGCAATTAAAAATAGAGAATTACCTTCACTAAAAGAGAAAATGGAAAATATAGGCGTGACAGCATCAAAATGGTTTGATGCAAACAAGTTATGCTTAAACAGGGACAAAACTAGAACTGTGCTATTCACATCATCCAAACGAATTGAGTCCTGCAGTACCGCTACATTTCTTGGTATTATTATGGATACAAGGCTCACATGGGCAAATCATTGTGAAAAATTAGCACACACTTTGCATAAATTAATATTTCCCATAAGACGCATAAGGCAAATTATCACTGCGGAAACAGCCATACAGGCCTATTTTGCACTTTTCCATTCGAGAATTGTGTATGGTTTGGAAATATGGGGTATGTCTGTTCATATTTTCAAAATATTAGTTGCTCAAAAAGAAGCTATAAGAGCTTTGGAAGGTGTAAGTAGTGACACACATTGTAAACCGTTATTCGTCAAATATAGGATAATGACTGTTACGTCAGAACTCGCAATTAGATTGATTATAAGTGTTAAACAAAATATCACAATATATGAGACAAGAGCAGTAACCCAACCATATAACATTCGGAACAGCAGAAATTTGGGCATACCCAGAACTAGGCTAAATACTGGCCATAAACAGACAACAGGCATTATGCTCTATAACAAACTTCCATATGCATGGAGAACGCTGTCAGTGAGAGCACTGAAGAAAACACTGAAAGAATATTTTATAAAATATCCTATGTATAGCGTAGAAGAGATTGGCGATTTCTTTAGTAGTGATAGATAGCATTTGAATTGTAAATTAGATTTGACATGACTGTTGTACAGTTTCAATAAAATTATTATTATTATTATTATTATATACATATATATATATATATATATATATATATATATATATATATATATATATATATATATATATATATTGGGCCGACGGCTTATTTTCAGGTACCAAGTGCTAAAGGGCAAACCCAACTTTCTTTTCGTAAAATCTCAGGGCTGATTTTTATATATTCTTCAAAGAACACTGTAAAAATTAATAATTATTACTGCCAGACGCTTTGAAGGACCCAAAAAAATAATGGACATTCACTTATATTCTCAGATTTTTATATATGATACTCACGGTACTATTTCTTAAATTCTGTAAGCGGCCAGACCGATCGTTAGGGCCAAACATCCCCCCGACACACATTAAGTGTCCCTTTGAGTATAAGCGCAGGGATATGATTCGCCTGTTTAAGTGTGAGAGTGATCTATGTGCCTCAATCTCCCTTCTATACTTACTGTCGACTTTTGCCTGCTCTATGTTCGAATATACGTAATTTTGTTATTAGTCTCTTTCTTGAACAATATTGAATCTACGTAAGATTTTTCACATAAAATATAGTTCAGTAACTGTGACGTGATATTTTTTATCTTACACGAACACCTTACACTCTGAACAGACTCGATAAAATACTATTTACTAAACACAAAAGTACATATACTCAAAAATAGAGCAGGCTGAAGTAGACAGTAAGAATAGAAGGGAGATAGACGCGCATAGATAATCACTCTTGCTCTTAAATGGACGAATCATGTCCTTGCGCTCATACTTGTAAGGATACTTAATATATGTCTTGGATCTTGGACCCTTATTAGTATTCACTAAGCCAGAGCAGGCCATTTAAATTTTGGAACCGATTCCATAAAAATGTTGACGTTAAAATCTTTCTATCTGAAAATTGCATCTACTTATTCCAATGAAAATATTTTGAAATTTGTTCGAGTAACCATTAATTAAAGAAACAATAGCATTAAAAATCAGAATGAATGGTATGAAAATTGAACAAAGAAGTGAACATACATACCTAGGGCTTAACATCGACACAAACTGGAGAGGACTGGACAGCCAAGCTCACACCACTTATTGGAGCATTGAGAAGAGTTGGTCCCTATCTCAGTTATAGTGCAAGGAGATCGATCTACTATTCTAATATTCATTCTGTGCTTGTGTTTCTCATCAACATTTTGTCAAATACTTCAGTTCAACCTACTGAGACTTCACAAGATGCAGAATCGCGCTTTGAAGGCATTATACAACTTGTCATATGTTACTCGAAAAACTGAGTACAGTACCTTGGGGATTTTCAACATGAAAGTCACCAGTGGTCGAGCAGTGCAGACTGATATATGAAAGTGAGCATGGCTTATTTAAATGCAATACTGAGTTGAAAAAAATAATGAATATACACAATCATGGAACTAGACACATTAATAACTATAACCTAGACAATATATGAATAAATAAAGTGAACTATTCACCGATCTACCAGGCCGTAACAGTTTTTAATAACCTACCAGACATTAAGAATCTAGAAAAATCAAATTCGTTCATAAAAAAGTCAAATTACATCTTAAAAGCTGATATACCTACACCTCTACACATTATAAGAATGTGTTCACACATATTTTACTTTATAATGAATATTATTCTACGTTAACATCGACCTGATCGATGATTTGTAGTCTTATTTTATAATAAAATCTATTAAATTCAGTCCTAATTAATCATTCAAGAAATTAACTCGTAATCACAATCATGTGGAACACAAGAAATAATGACATGACAAAGTTCAATTTCAATGTTTTATAATCATCCCTCACGATTTTGAACTAAAACATTAGATGTTTCTTCCTTTTTGATTTCACTGAATTCTATACACACAAAATCCATTGAACTATCTCAAACAATGCCTTTTTTCGAGTTAGATTCTACAGATAGTTTCGAATACTTTCCGAAGTTATAACAGAGACGCGAAACTTTCTTTACGTTTTGTTGTTAACGATTTTTCTTTGCACATCCAGAGGCAAAGTTCTTCAACATCAATTATATTTTGTTTGGAGAATAAGTTCTTCCAAGTACTCAAATTATCCTCCCTACACTCTTTGTCGAAATTATTTCTGAAACGCTGAAAAGTTGAAAGTTCCCCAGACTTTGGTTCACTCCAAAATGCGCTTATTAGTTTCAATTTGCGAATTTTCATTCAAGGTGAGTTTCACAGATAAAAGTGGAATTGAAATATGCAAAATTAGTTCACCAAGTTTTTTCAATGTAGCTACGCATTATACAGCAGCATTTATATTCATTATGATTTTAATTGAAATTTTATTTAGCAGAAATTAAAACAAATGACGTTTCACTAAAAAAAACTTTCATCTGTTAACAGTTTTTTATTGCTGTATACTATAAGAGGCGTATTTTTTATAATACTCACATGACATTCTTGTTTAATGATCAATATCTGAGATATACCGGGTGTCCGCGGAAGGTGGCTCGCCCCTATAACTTTTTTGTTTTCAGAGATAATGAAATAAAATTTAGAGTATCTGTTTGATGCATAAAACTGCATTTTTCGACAAGTAACTCAACTTCATGCAACTTCCGGTTTCACCGGAAGTGACATAAACTTTCGATTTTTAAATGGGACACTGAGTATATTTTCAGTTTTTATGTCTCCATATGACATTTACAGTACAATAATGTATCATTTGTTACTTTGTGTAACCTTTTTTTTATTTTTTTCTCGAAATAAATTTTCATTCTAGAGGGCTATGGATGCATTCAAATAACTAATTTCGATCCTAAAATGTATGTTAAAATACAACTTCACTGTTTTCGATCAAAATGTTCCAGCTATGTGAAGTTTAATTTTAAAACTTTTATTACTATTTTTTTTCAAATGGCAACATGGTGGCTCGTCGGGTTAAAAAAAAAGATAATTTTATTACGATTAATTTGATACCGCACTCTAGGTATTAGGTTGAAAGAAAACTTTCGATAAATACCTGAAATCCCATTACCTTAGAACTTTCTTTAAATGAAAAATCTTATTGAGATTAAAATAACATTTGAAATCATCGAGTAGCCTGTGACCAACACAACTGAAACAAAGCCACGCCCACAAATCTACGTCCCTGGACGGCAAACAGGGCCATTTTAGGACCGAAATTATTCATTTGAACGCATCTATAGCCCTCTACAATAAAAACTTATTTCGAAAAAAAAATTGAACAACGGTTACAAAAAGTAGCAACTGATACATGGTTGTATTCTTAATATCATATGGAGACAAAAAAACTGAAAATATACCAGGTGTCCCATTTAAAAATCGAAAGTTTATGTCACTTCCGGTGAAACCGGAAGTTGCATGAAGTTGAGTTACTTTTCAAAAAACGCAGTTTTATGCATTAAACAGATCCTGTAAATTTAATTTCATTATCTCCGAAAACAAAAAAGTTAAAGGGGCGAGCCACCTTCCGTGGACACCCGGTGTAACAATGATTTAATAATAAATTTTTTGATCACTATCCAAGGGTTGTTTATGCTACAGAAAAACTGGGAAAAAAATATATTTATATATTTATATATATATATATATATATATATATATATATATATATATATATATATATATATAGGGTGTCCCAAAATTGCTGGGAGACGGAGCTACCTAATGTAGAAGAGGTCAAAATAACTCGCTTGGACCCAATTTATTTATATATCAAAACTAGCTGACCCGGCAAACGTTGTTCTGCCATGTAAATTATTTTTATCTATCTATCTTTCTATCTATTCATCTATCTGCCGATGTATCTCTATCTATCTAGATAGTTATCTATTTATATTAAAACAATAGTTAATAATAACAATTCACACATTTATTAAATGAAATAACGCATGACGCACGTTTCGGTGAAATTTCACCTTCTTCAGATGGTAAAGGCAAACTGTTTGCCTAATATAAAATCAAGTTTATAATTAACAAATGAAAAATAGGGGTTGATCGCAGAGGGGTAAGAATTTTTTGAAAAATAAAAAAAAAAGATAAAGGGGTGGACCATCCTCAACATTCAGGGGGATGAAAAATAGATGTGGTCCGATTCTCAGACCTAACCGATATGTACACAAAATTTCATCAGAATCGGTCTAGCCATTTCGGAGGAGTATCATATAAAAAATATAACAGAAAACTTTATCTGAAAATTAAAATAAAACAAAAACATTCTGGAGGATGAAAATAGATTTTGTTCGATTCTCAGACCTAACCGATATGCACACAAGATTTCATGAGAATCGGTCGAGCCATTTCGGAGGAATTTAACAAATAAAAAATAGGGGTTGATCGTAGAGGCATCAAAATTTAGGGCTGTGTGTATTTTTAAATGCTGTATCATAAAAAAAATAGAACAGAAAATTTTGTCTGAAAAATAAAGTAAAATAATTGAGGGGCGAACCATCCTTAACATTTAGGGGGATGAAAAATAGATGTTGGCCGATTCTCAGACCTACCCGATATGCACACAAAATTTCATGGGAATCGGTCAAGCCATTTCGGAGGAGTTTAACTTCTAACACCGTGACACGAGTATTTTATATATTAGATGTACTGCTTGCTCGTGCGAAGCTTCCAAAGTTTTCATTGAAAAAACACATTTTTGTACGCTGTACAGAATTGAGTGAGGAAAAATGAATGAAATTTGACAAAAGTGCATATCAAAGGAACCCCTGATTTTTTTTCCAGAACTTTCTTAGGGTCGGTTAAATGGTTCTCAATATTTTTTATCTAGAGGACTGATTAATAATCATCATTTTGTTATACTTGTAAAAATTTCGCATTCCGCATAGTTTCTAAGGAGAAAAATGTTGTCTTAAATCCTGCTAACAGATATTCTTAATACAACTATAATAAAATTTCAATACAAAATTTAGTTGGCAGTGGAAACAAGGGCAAACAATTTTTTCTAATAAATCTTCAATATGAAGGCCAGTTTCATCAATACTAAGGTCAATTTGACTTGAAAAAATTGAAATGCACCCTTCTCAAAATGTATTTTATTATGTAAACTTTTAACTTCTCTCACGATCAAACAGTAAGTACATTATGGTATATAAATAAATTGGGTTCCCTTGACTTATTTTGACCTCTCCTACTCTATGCCTCAGTAATTTTTGGACACTGTATATTATATATATATAAATATATATATATATATATATATATATATATATATATATATATATATATATATATATATATATATATATAAATACATGAAATTTCTTTATCAATTTGTTGTTAATAGAAGCGTATTATCATCAAACTCCACGTGTGTTATTATTTAATGTTTATATATCTTCGAATTGAAATCATGCAGTTTCATGAAATTTTCATCTTTTTTTCAAAGATATTAAGGACAAATAAATGATCCATTAAAAGATTTCCATATATAAATCAACTAAAAAAGGATTCATAATTAATTTATCCATTGCAGTGAAGTAGCATAAATCATCCAAATAGAATTAAATCAAGACTCAGCTTGACTAAAAATTATCAAAAATTGTGTTTACTATGTTTTTGGTAGGTATCACATTCAGAATGTTTCGACAGCCTGAGGTATATTTCAAGAAGAAAATTGTTTCTAGTATTCAATTTTATTTTCATTGTTGAAGATTGTGTTGAGTGTTTTGAATGAAGAAATAAAAATCTCAGTTAAATTATTTCTTCTGCGTACTATATTCATCAATCAATTTTTTTATTATTCATGCTCTTAACTTCGTCGTATCATTGGGCCTATTTAATATCGTTAATTTATAGGTTTCATGTGTGGAAAAACCTAAAATACGTACATTTTTCGATAACATTGTTTTTTTCATTAATCAATATGAATCGTTCTTGCAGAATAAAACAAATTAATAAACAATCAATTACCTAATGCTTATATCATGAGTTTATGGCATGTTCAAGTTTCATTTTCAGTGAACTACAAAGTTTTCACTTCAGGAATTGTTTTTTGAACGAAAATACAATAATTAATTTCGATCCGCCATTAAGCAGTCACAGTGACCGAAGTTTCGAACAATTTCAATCAAGATAATATTCCACCTGTTTCAAGCAAAGCAGTTTCACTTCCAGTTTTGCAGCTGACGTCAAGTTGAAACTGTTTCCACCCGAAATATGATTAGTTTGGAGAGTTTGTTATTAATTGATTTTAGATTGAATCGAATCTGATTCTTCTGCAAATATGGAAGTGGTTTGAATTAACTTTGTTAAAAAAAATGTTTGTCCAACAAAACTACAGTACATTTGTTCACTCGTCAGTTGCTAAAGTTTT